>WYDF02079878.1:0-11181 GCA_009867245.2 Adranes taylori | reverse complement strand
AAAAGCAGGCAGAAAATTCATGGCAATGTGTCGCACAGATGCGAAATGCAATGAACAAAAAATGCTTTATCAGATTGCTAGTAATAACATATTTCTTGAAAAATAGATATATTGGCAAATGAAAGTATATTTGCTATACTGTACAAATTGTAAACCTAGACTTTAGTTTAACCATGTTAAGAATATTGAGATGTCATTAAATTCATCTGTCAGTTACATATGTATCACTTATAAAAATTAGTAACATTTTTTTTTATTTGTAAAGATATAGAAACTTGAAAAATTCTAATATTTTCGCGATTTTTAACTGATTGACAATAATTAGCTTCTATATATACAATGCAAAGAAATTGTTAGGACGATACCATACCATTTACAAAAAATAGCAAATAAAAGTTGCGAACAAAAAATGTTAATTCAATTTTAGACATTAAATGGTTCTTGTCGTTGTGACGTGGATACTCCTTCTTACTTCTGTATGACGTTGGTGAAAGTAGATGATTGAATATTGAAGTTTTAAAGCAGATATGGAGCTAGGTACGGTCCATTAATGTAACCGAGATGGAAAAATAAATTGTTGAAAAGAAATATATTTTGATGTAGCAAAGTGTACTCGCTAGCGCCGAAGTAGTAACGAAACAAGTGTCTGTGATGTTCTTCACGCGTTACCTTGTGGAGCCCTCCGGTAGTGGGAGGTAATGTTACATCACCTGGAGCTGTAGGAGGTAACGGAGAGCTGTGAGGTGTTGTCGGTTCTGCCTTGTGCTTCGGAGGAGTGACATGATCAGAATCGTTGACTATCATCCGTGGGGTGCGTGGGCAGCGTTGTTTCATAAGCTTCTCAGGTGTTAGATACACTAGGCATTTGGCATCCCTTTTCTTCTGCTTCTGGCCTCCCCGTTTTCTCATTTAATGACGTAGATATAAGGGAAGTGGTGTGAAATATTGTAATGAGTGAAAATAAAAGATTTCAAGATTAGATGATCGAGATGGCGATAAGAGAGCAAAAGATTCTGCCGAAAGGTTTAATAATATACTTTGTATGTATTTGACTCGAACTTTGATAATTACTGTTTGAATTTAATGTAACTAAAATAAGCGTTTTCGTTCGTGGCGCTTACTTGAAACTATGCAGATTCACAAGTGCGAATTATGCTCAATCTACATGAATAGGCTTGCTCCCTAATGGAGAATTCAGCCAATTAAAGTGTACGACAACACTCACTCAACATCGACTAGCGTCAGATCGAAAGATACGTTTGAAGAAAGCTAGCTTGAAGGGCTCCTTTTATAACTATTCTCTCTCTGGTGAAGGAAGTTGCTTCCGACGGATCGGCTACGCCGTGACTTTACAGTGCTAGCCTCAAAAAAGACGAGGCTTGAAAGAGCCTTCCACTACAAAACTTTACAAAACTTTAAGATACGAATTTTGAAGAGCAAAATTGCATTGCATCCCTGTCGAAACTTTATGATATCATAAGTTGCTATCCAATGCGCCCTCTATAAACGCCCCAATAGCTACAGGCAATGTAAAAGTGGTAGTGCCTCTTATGCTTTCTTAATGAGAATAATAATCAAAAATGAGCTTGTATGCAAAATTAACGGTTTCGGTGCATGTTCGTGCCATTTACTAGATGTAGAATATCAAAGTATACAGATACGGATGAACGTATTTCCAGCTTGATGATACAAAATTTTTTGCATGGATGTGGCTGCAAGCCGCTATCCTTGTTTTACTTTTGAAGAATGCTTTTTCGCTAGAAATGTAGTTGTGACAACCGTCGATCGTTGCTAGTATGTATACATAAAACTTGTTGCAGATGCCCTCTATGATAATGTATGACTAAAACAACTGGTTTCTTGGTGAAACAATAATAACAATGTTAAACTCGTTAGTATTGGTAATGCTGCATGCTTTCCTTTATAGAAGTAAATGTCCTTGTCCTAGTTTGTACAAAATGAAGCATCTTGCTTTTTAAAATACAAATTCGTGTGTAGACATCGATCGCAACCACTGTCTGTTGTGTATATACGCGAGAATTTGTTCTATCTTTCGCGATTTCCATATCACGCCAAGCATCGCTTTCACGCCCGACATGTTTTTGAATGTTGTTATCGGTCGCGGGCCATCTAATGTAGAAAATAAATAAAGATTTTCTTTCTTATGAGTCACACTTTCATATTAATTTCTGTTTGTAAGTTCATAATCGAGCGACATAATTGGGATAATCATCGGTTAATTAATTATATGAACCGTTATCAACATACATCATAATTATCTAATTCGATATAGATAAATTATCTAAATAAATCACTAATCAAATAAATAATGTATAGGTATTTATTTACAAAATAAATTAACAACGAAAAGCCTGTTTAGTATAGTCGCAGACGTTTGTTATATAGATGGAGTCAATGGACTTTGCGTAAAGATATATGCCAACCAAAGTCATCAAGCAAAACAACATTCGTTTTCTGGGTGCACGAAAAACGGGAAGAGCAGGGAGTCCAGAGCCGCCGCCGCATGAGGAGAGAGCACTACCGATTGCGTTCGCTAACGCGAAGCGCGTCGTCTCGAGTGTTAGAGAGAGAACCAGAAGAAAAAAGAGGATGGAGCACACAACGCGTATTCGATGTCTCTTTTGCCGTTTAAGTTGTTGTTTTTGCTTTTCTCTTTCTATTGGCGAGGGCACATCAATGCACAAAATATTTTCGTACGCTTTTATATTCTACTTTTCGTATCCTATAATTATTAGAGGCTTTTGGCTTTGCATTTTCGATTCTAGAAACGATAAGATTGACGTTGTTCATTCATTGACTTAATCGTAACCTCGTCTGTACGAGAGTTCGATAACACCGTATTTCGACAAACAACTTTGATGAGGTGAATGAACTTCTGGGGGCATTGCCTTCGTTTGAGAAGATTTTTCTATTATTTGTATGAAACACACAAATAATAGCCTTGCCGCCGCTATCGCGTGGTTAGCATGTCACTATTATGGAAGAGCAACTACAACTCGTCGATTGTTTGCACGTTAAAGCTGATTGGAGAGCAACTCATCCTAGAATCATAGAAACGAAATGTCGTGGCAGGGATGCTAAGCGAAATAATTTTTAAAGTTCGCAACGGCCAAAAAGCGTTCGCTTATTCGAGGAATAATCTGCCTTCTGTAAAATTTTAGAAGTAATTTCGACTAAATTCAGCCCAATTGCTGCCGACAGCATCAAAACCTACCGCCGTCAAGCTGGATGTGGAAAAATCTCTAAATTCATATAAACAGCCATATCTAGGCCTACTTCAACAAGATGCATTCTGAGTCTTGTTTCTGTCAGATCATGAGTGAGCATATTCGCACAGTTCTAACAGTTATAACACTCTAATAGGCTACAAACTGATTCTCGTAGAGTGACCACTCCTGAATAGTTGCACTCCTGAATCTGTTTGAAAGCAAAGTTAGCGCTAACAGTAAAATCGTAATTAAGACTTTCGAATTTAATTACATTAAATTAAATTCACTCCTTCAACACTAAAAGCTCACAAAAAAAAATTGTCAGGTAAATAAAATTCACGACTTTCAAATTTCGGCTGAAATCTTTCGATCCTTTAAACATTTAACTCGTCTACTATATTTTCTCGCTCATCTACACTTTTCATTATCCTATCCGTGCACCTAGGATATCAATGAGGAAGAGAGGAGGTCGCCAGCAGAAGAAGAGGGGCGCCCTACGGGAAGCTTACCTAATCCGCAGAGGAAGACGCGACACCACTCCCGAACGGCCAATCAAACAGCGTTGTCCGAGAACGCCGCGCTATTTAGTCGACACCGAACCGTCTGTATCTGAACCACAACAGAATCCTCCGCCGATCCAGTCCGACGATTTGTACACACCTCCAGGTTCGCCATTACCTCCGGCAGTACGAGGAGACGTTTCATTACTTCCCACGCAGGGAAAAGGATGGTTGTATCAAGTGACACGAGAAGAACATCGCCGTCGTCTCTTCCGGGGCATTTTCGGCGATGGCAACTAAAATCTTCACCTACCTCACTTTTACGTAGACGCCGCAACTTCACCACCTTCAATATCCACGGCACCGACTTAAAAATTCATGGCTAATCCAAACAATTATAAATCGACAATGTTTCATAACCTATATCAAATTTTATAATATCTTAATTCGCTACTTTTATACGTTTTGTTAACGGAAAAGAAGACGACCTAAATTTTCTTGCATTATAATTAGAGCCAAATAAAAATTGTCAGTCCTAAATAACGACGCGATTTAGAATTAATAATGAATTATAAATAGTTGAAAACAATAAAATCCAGGTTATACAAGCTAAATTATATAATATTGATTTCTTGATTTCTTTACATGCAGTAAAATAATACGATAACACAATTACAGCAAGATCCGATATTATGTTTTCTGTGAACGTAATCAGCAGAATTCAAAATAATCCAAACATTGGAATGCTGTTAAAAGAATTTTCAATATTTGAAGGTAACACCAAACATTCGAATTCATTATACTGCAGATAATCATCAACTCATAGGATATTCTAACTCCGATTATGAAAGTGAATTAGACACCTGACGTTCCACATGAGATTATGCCTTCAAAATGTGTAAAAACACAATTACATGGTGCAGTCGTTTCACTATCAACTACAGAAGCTGAGTTCAGAAAACTTCTGAAGCCCCTAAAGAAGTAGTCTGGTCAACGCAGTTGCTTTGTGAAATTGGTGAATTAAATTGTGGTGCTAATGTTATTTTAATGTCTGATAACCAAACTGCCATAAAATGAATTAAAAATTCAGTGTATCGTAGACGTACAATGCATATAGATGTAGGATTTAATTTTGTTCGAGAAAAATATGAATCAGGTGATATACGCATCAATGATGTATGTACAAATGAGCAAATTGCTGATGTGTTTACGAAAGCTCTTCCTCATAATAAATTTGAATATTTTAGAATGCATTTAAGTATGATCAATAAGAAGTTTAAAATAAGTAAGCTTAGAATACAAGGGAGTGTTGATGTTGTTAAAACTATATAATCATCAGCTCAATTATATTTGATCAGTATCATTATTGAACGCACCTCAAAATGTAATATTAAAAATATCTATGTATGTAACATATAGAACAGTAACATCAAGTCAAGTCAAGAGCAATGATCGCTAATTGTCAAATGTTGTTTTATTTTCTTGTTTTCATTTTGGTACAATCAACATTTTCTTTTGTTATTCATTATTAATATAGTTAAGTTTTACTCAAACGTCTCTTTTAATTGTTGAATCCGCAATCCACTACTAACAACAATCTTCAACACCTTTGCGGCCTTCTTCAAAACGCTTATACCACTTATAAAGATGCTTCTTTTATGCGTAGAAGAATGACCAAAAACAACATTTAACATGTCCAGCTGCACTTAATTTTATCCTTAACACAAACTTGAAGCAAATGTTTCAATTTTTTCGTAAGTAAAATATTGCCGTGACACTAAAACACATATAACCTTATTTATAGCTAGCAATAAAACTAAATAACCAATATGACTGCAGTAGTCAACATTCTTTTGAAGAAATATCTGCCAACCAAACAACAACAAAGATTTGACAGCTGAATTTCGACAACTCGCATTTAAAAAGGCCGCGTATTATATGATCATATCTTGTAAAATTTTATATTGCAATGCCATCATTTTAAATCATCTGAACCACTACATGTTCATTTTATTAGGACTTGGAAAAAAATAATGTTTAAAGTCCAATTTATTCAATGGCGTATTTATAATGTTTATGTCATCTTTGAAATATCTATAGAGTAATATTAATATTTTTTCTGTAGGGCCCTTGTAGTACGAACTCTTAATCATATAATATCTCTGTACTACATGATGTAGATAACACTGTAACGAAAAACATTATCATGTATCTTAATGCCGATTAGCTTCTAAAGATATTTATTCAAGTATCAAGAATCATTTCTAAGGTTGTGTACTTATAAAGGAAGTAAAACACTTTAAAAGGGTACCCCTTTCTAATATACTTGAATTATTCTTTAATCATAAAGATTTAAGACTTATATGTACAAACTATAGGGCAAACACAATTTCGTTCTATCTGCCTGAAAGATCTTTACCACGCTAAAACGCTTTCCAGCGGAGATTTCCGCATTCCCAATGAGCATTGTCATAACGTGTAAGAAAAGGCTAAAATAATATACGATGTACTAAACCCAAACCCTGGCACTTAGTTTAATCAGAAAGAAAGAGACAGAACAAAACCTATACGTTTTAAAACGGTCAGTCATGAAGAGAGTTTGAAAGGTCGATATCGATAGAATTAATAGTAAAGAAGAGTGGTCCATAAAATATGGATACAGGACAATGGGAGCGTCAGTTGAATAACATTATTAAAATTAAAATTAAAATTCAGAAACAACGGTGCTGCTAGTTTCTCCGTTGAATTATGAAAAATTTAAATATGTAAGTAGTATTTTATTATGGGTCGTCTACTTCTTCATATGATAACCAGTCCATATGTCCTTTGACATTGAATTATCCTGACTAGTTGCGACTCAGCGTAGAATCCGATGAGTTGTAAAATGTCCAGACAACATATGCTTCCTAAAACTTACACAGATGAGCGCCAGTACCTATGTATGGATAAGTTCACAGGATGTGCATATAAGTAAAAACTTCATATAACAACCATAATTTATTTTAAAATATTTGTATCAATATTGTAACGCCATATAAATAAATATAAGTATTTGTTAAGTAATATCATAAATACGCCAAAATAACAATTAAATCTGTTCATGAATATATCACAGTAAGATAATCTAGTAGTAAGAAGTTATATCATAGGATAATAAATAATTAAATTCTCAGCAATTTTGAAAATATATTATTTGGACATAATACTAAGTTGAAAATTTATTACTTCGAGCAGCTATTATTTAAGGCTAGATACCAAAAAAATAAACAATATATCTTTATCAGATTATCATAAGTTCAAGTAACTATTCTTATGTAAAACAATCTGAAGTAAGCCTTCTCACGTATTCCCACGAATAATTCTATTGTTCTTTTAAATAATCTTAACAACTGCCCCCCCCCCCACGCCGTATAAATTAACAGATTAAAATATTTGCTGCAAAACACATACACAACAATAAACAGTAAACTAAGGAATTTCTTACAACACATAACAATTTGGATCATCGTTATATATCAATTATCACAACACTTAAATGCTCGTAATAAAATCAGCCATATCAAGATCACAATACCTGGAGGGTTTATGTAGTATATTGCAGTACGTATGGCAGCGTCAAGCTGACCAATTCAGGGCCCTTTACCCAAATATGTTTGTTCACTTTAAAAATGGGTTTCTTAAATCAGATGCAAGAATTAGCTTTCTAACGTATGCACAAATGCGAGGATAATAGAATTTTAAATAAACTAATTTAATCAAAACATAATAGTTTGTTCCACCCATAACTAATTCTGAGCACAACACTAAACTCAATAAATAAAAATGAAATTTGAGTAATATTCAAATCCATTATTATAACAAACGATATACAGTTTCCTACCAATTCAAGATTAATTGTTTCCCTGAACTCTAAACGCTGGGCTTCCTTCCCGCATTTTTCAGCATAAAACCGCCTGGCAATAATTATATGAAGAAAACAAGGACCTAAAGTAAGATAAAGGTTTTGCGTGAGGCGCTGAAAAATTAATGATAAACAAAAAGACTTTTAAAATGATAAGCTCTAAAGGATGCAAACAAAGACACTTGGAAATTTTTCTGCTGGGCTGGGTCACTAGCTAATTCTAGGAACACACTTGACGTTCACCTTACGGCCATGATTCACAGGAACCGCTACTAGGTTCTGCAGCTGCAGCACTATCTGAGATAGACGTCCAGCTTGGCTCGGTTTTCAGCTTGATTAGCGACCAAGTTGCACGTGGCGAAAAAATCTCTAAATCCACAAAACATTACAGGCTCCAAAGATTACCCATCAGACGAGAGTTGAATGACCATCAATCGCTAAAATATCCTATGGTAATCGACCAAACTCGCCCTATTTAAACATACAAAATGGCGAATTTACACCTGATGCCAATAAAGCAACAAAATTAAACTTACCGAATCAACGGAATCAGTGATAGAGCTCACCAATTGCATTTTTAATTCCACATATCTCAAAACGTACTTTTAAAATGTATTAGTATTTTATTAATATATTACGACTATTAGAGTTTCATTAATTATTTAATTAGCAATAATTTGGCTAGTAGTTCTTCCAGACGATGAAACAAAAAGAACCCACCTTTGTAGGAATTGCCTAATAGCCTCCATCTGTCCCACCATTCTAGCCTCATATAACGAACAAGGGTACGATTCCGGAACGCCATTTCCTTACAACAACTCTAAATTAGCAGGTCTTAGATCGGCTAGAAATCGACAATTAAATTAATAAATACAAGCAGGGATATAACAATTGCCGTTAAAACTCCTAAATCATAACGAGACCTTACTATGCTTAATTTTTATCCATTAATTTCAACTTTAAAGAAAACCATTCATATATGACTTGCCAGTAGTACTCGCTACGTGCACTAATTTCAAACAAGCGTGCTGTCGGCATACAGAATCAGCCACCAGTGTCAACTACAGATTCCTGTTAACATTATCAGTCATAATAAACAGTTGGTGAAACGAACGTAATCTGACATTGAACGGAAACATAACATTGCCAAGCAAAACGAAGACGGCTCATAATATAAAAGATTAAGCAGTAGATTAAATACATCGTACAATTAATTAATGGTCGACACTACCCATTGCATCATAAGATCATGACCACGTAAGTTTATTTAAGAAGGTAACTAACTGTAAACACTAATTTTCCTATTAACCGGAAATCCGCAATTTCCTATTTTAGGCACCAAACAGGTTTTGATCATCTCGGAGCCTAGGCTATATTACTGCAAAATTCCCATTATTATTACACACTCGAAATATAAATGATTTGACGTGGAATATACTTATGGAAGACAATAACAACAAATATCCTACACGTTATAACTAATATCTGTCAATTACCATAACACAGTAAAGCTACGTTCAGGCATTTTATCGAATAGAACAGTGGCAATGATAATTACATTAATATCTTCCCACTAGGCCCATGCGGTAAAATACTGTATTCGTGAAATTTGTTTTTGCAGTATACCGTACGAACTTGTCACTGAGATTCGATAAATCTCGAATGTATTTTATCGAATAAGTAATACAGAAGTATTTACTTTTATATTGCGTCATTCACATGAACCAAATTTTCCCGAATCTCTATCTGTACTTCGAACTTGATGTGCGTCGTCTGTAGTCGTGCGTCGAATGCTAGTTGAAAAAAGATGGAAGACGATTTCTCGAAATCAATCGAATTATTTATTTCATTGATTGAAGAACGGCCTAATTTGTGGGATATCATTGGACATTTATAAAAGTAGCTACACAAAATTTGTGGAAAGAAATTTTTATAAATATTTATCCCGACTTCGAAACTTGGGAAGAAAAAAAAAGACAAGAATATGGTGATTATACAGTCAAATATTCTATTATTAAATGAAAATAATAAACACGTATAACAATTGAAGAGATTACATTCTTAGGTACATCTTTTCAATTATGATGTCCAACTAAATGTATTCATTTTGCCACGGTACAGACCCCTCAGGTGATACAAAATAATTAGCAAATATTGAACGAATATTATTGGCTTGAACTCCTCCCCGTGGATTTTGCTCACTTGGAAAATTATCCGTAGCTGAGGTTACGTCATTGAAATCATCAAGATGAAAACCATCGCGTTCGCGGACGAAATTGTGAATTACAATGCAAGCCTTTACAATTTCGACGGCCCGGTCCGGCCCAATGTACAATAAGACCCGGCCCGGTTAGATACATTATAAAATCTGGCCCGCCCCGGCCCGGTCAAACGCCTTATAAAGCCCGGCCCAGTTTAGTGTATTGTGAAACTAATTCGGAAAATTGTTTCTCTTTTTAGTAATAAAAAAAAACGCGAAGTGCACAAGGGAGAAACATCATAATCGATTAAATTAAAAATTTAAGTTGAATGGTTGGCCGGGAAAAACTCAAATTTTCCATAATATACACCCCAGATTTTTACTACAGTTTTATTAATAAAATGCAAAAAAGTAACAATATTTAATGTACATATAAAAAAGTTTAACTTCATAGTGTCTTCTAAAATAAAACCTAGTTACTTAAATGTTTAAATTTATTATTTAACTTATAACTACCATATTATAAGCTAAGTAATAAACTTAAATATGAAACTATCTAATATTGTTTTTAAATTCGTATTTGTTTTAAAAATAACTAAAAAATTAAAGAAAAACTAAGAAAAAGGACTTGAATAATAGATTTTGTACAAAACATAGAATAGAAATATTTAAAACATGATTTATATGAACTTCACTAATTAAGTAAATTGATGAAATAAAAGTAGATAAGTGGATGAATTGGTTCATTTCAAATTTGAAAAATCCACCCAACATTGCAACATTAAAAAAAGAATTTGTAAACCAAAATAAACTCAAAATATGAAATAGATAATATAACATGATAGACAGATTAATAATATGTTTATCAGAATTAACAAACATGTCTATTATACTAAACAATATTAAAAGCTAAATCTAATATTTTAAATTACTGTAAAAAATAATAAAGGATTTAGATTTTTAGGTTTTAATCGAGTGCGTCTCTCTTCCAAAATTCGACCAGCAATACTGACGCTTCTTGCACTATTTGCACTTGAAGCCGGAATGCCTAAATATCTATTGGCAAAAATAGATAATTTGGAAATGCTTTTTCATGTTTTTTTCCACCACAGTCAAATATTATCTTCTCCTTCAGTATCTTGAATTTTTACATACAATTCTAATTCATTATATTCAGTTGTAATATCTTCCCATTCTTCAAACGATGTATTAGCTTTCTTCATTGGTGGTTCTTCATCATGCGGATTATTCAGATCAGATTCATAATCAATGGTAACTTCGTTTAGCATTTTTTAAGTTTTGTTCATAACAGAATCTCTATCTCCAGGTTCTAACATTCTAAGCTGTTTG
>WYDF02079867.1:0-11181 GCA_009867245.2 Adranes taylori | reverse complement strand
ATGGGGTAATATCAACTTACACAAAAATATTTTAAAATATTTTGGGGAATGATTAAAAAAGTTCCCCGACCGCTGGTGTAGAGTGACCATGAGTAATTGTTTTCTACAATTTATAAAAATGATGGGCTTTGCTGCTCTTAAGAGGAAACGAGCTTTTTCTTGCCCACCAAAAATTTATTGCCCGTTACCAAAATGTATAAACCTAAATTTTTCCCTTTAACTAATTTTTGGATACATTATTTACATTTATTTTAAAGATGATTTAACGATTTGAAGTATCAGAACAGCAGAATGTTTTAAAAAGTACTTTTCTGAATTTTCTTATACTCCTTAAAAAATTCCTTATTTTATTTAAATAAAAAGGAATTTTTTGTTTGCTGAACTATTTAAAGTGCCAGAGAGCAGAATGTTTTAAATAAGTTTTGGATACATGATTTATGTTTTTTAAAAAGAAAAATGGAACTATTTGATGATTTAACGATTTGAAGTATCGGGACAGCAGAATGTAAGAAGTACCTTCATGATTTTTTTAAATAAAAGGAATTTAGTGATTCCTGAACCATTTGAAATACCAGAGAGTAGAAGATTTTAAAAGGCGCCTTTAAATAAGTTTTGGGTAAATGATTATATTTCTTTTTAAAGAAAAATCGTGATGATTTAACGATTTGAAGTATCAGGACAGCAGAATGTTTTAAGAATTTATATGAATGAAGGACAGCAGAACCTTTATGAATTTTTTGATATTGGATTGACATTTTATTTAATAAAAAGGAATTTATTGATTGCTGAACTATTTAAAATATCAAGGCAGCAGAATGTTTTAAGAGGTGCCTCCAAATAATTTTTGGATACATGATTTACATTATTTTTAAGAAAACGAACTATTTAATGTTTTAACGAATTGTATTAAGTAGTGAGTACCTCTCAGAAGCGTTATAGCATTTTTTCTTGAATCTAGAACATCTTACAAAATAATGTCAATGCTTAAATTGTGGGTTTAGTAGGAAACAATCCTGTGATTTCTGCTCAGTTTAAAGTTCATTTTTTTCAATATGCAACGTATTTCTGCCACAATAATGTTATTTACAATTAAATTAACGAGTTTAGCGTGTTAAATCAACTTAATTAATGGCGCACTTAAAGAATCTTAGATACAATCAGACTTAGAAAATCGTAACCAGTTTTATATTATTGTGTATATGACAGATCATGAATGTAAGAGTCCGATTGTGCATAGGAGCCTTTAATTGCTCGTTAAACTGAAATGACGTTATTACTCTAAACCAGCGGCGGGGCAAGACCAATATTTGATGTGATCAAGTTAAATTTTGCGAGGACCTCTGATTGCGCAAGTACTTGGGTTTTAAATAGAGAAAAACTTGGGATTGTCAAATCTTTATTCATAAAAATGCAAATATCTTCACTTTAACTACCTTTAATGGCTAACAGTAAAGAATTAAAGAAACAGAAATTTCCTGCTTTTAGCTTTACGGAGTTCCTTAATCAATGTATCCCAATCTAGCTTACATGTTGTATCTCGCTGTACTTAATGATACTATTAACATAATTCGAATGACAATATAAATATTGGGTAAATTTCTTTTAAGTTATTTTTTCGAATCACAATCACTGGCTGTGTCTGATTCTTCCGTGTGATTTTTAAGCTTTCAATGCATTCAACAACTTTCAAATTACAATATACAGCATTTACTGCCTCGATTCTGCTTTCCCTCCTTGTGCCTGATAAAGATTTTATAGTAAGCTGTATAAAACCTTTCTTGATCGTGCACCTATCATTGCAGAGGCACCCTCAGTGCAATGAGCTTATTCCAATCCAAATCCTTTTTTTTATGAGGTCAGGAATTGAATCAAACATATCTTCAGATTTAGTGCCTGCTGTCAAAGATTGGGAATACAAAATCAGTTTGATCTTTGCTGACGTATGGAATATAAACAATTAACTGTGCACAGTTAATGGTGTCTGTGGATTCATCGCAACTTATGGTGAAGTTTTTACTTTGTTTATGACTTTATGTCTGCAGCAATTTCATCGATTCATTTTTTTTTGTTCTGATTCCTCTAATATTATCTGCGTAGCTTTTAGTACATATGGTTTGATTTATTCCTCGCCGGTAGTATGAGGTTTCCTTTGTTTCGCTAGCAAAAGAGCAATTTCAAATGAAGCTTTGAGCTGCTATTGCACACTTCCTGACTTAACCAATCTCATGCGCTTGAGTGTTTTTGATTTGGAAGAAAAAACTATCGAGTGCGTTGTCACAGTGGGATGTTGCTGTTTCAAAATGTCTTTCAAGCCGAGTGGGCCTTATGACGTCATTTTTCAAAACTTTAAACATATAATACACTAAGGCCGTAGACACCCCGTCTTTTTCAACGAAAGTAAATTCAAACTTTATATTGTTTTCAGAAAACTTTCTTTTCTCGCAGTAATAAACTGCATCTGCAACCATTTTTAAACTGCTATAAAAAAATTAAAATAAATAATTTTTCACTTGATGCAACCAAATAAAACACGTATGTAGATACTACTTATTAATTAAATAGTAAATAAAAGTTATCAATAAACTTTTAAACATTTATACAAACTTAGAACTTGGAGACCCGTGAATTTGTGTAGATACAGCATGAAATTAAAGAATAAGAGTGATGCGTGTGCAACTGTTTTCTGACTGGTGGACTAACGATTATGGGTACGTCGCGAGCGAAGACAAACCGTTTGTACATGTCAGTGCAAGCTGAGACCTACATATTGGGAACAATAATTGAATGAATTAGTGACTGAATGAAAGCATTGGGGTGTCTACGATCTCATTATGCCTCTCAAGGAAGGCGTGCCCCACTGGTTGGGAAGACTTGAATTAAAGTTATCAATAACGAATTTTCACTGGTTCAATCTCGAGATCTGGTTCAGGCCTCGTGTTAAATAAAACAAAATCGGCAGATCGTATGGAATCAAATAATTGAAGAAATGGGGAGTTCTAAAATAATTTAAGTTTCGTTATATGTGAAATACGCGGTGTTGGTCAATTGCTCGCAGCGATCAGTTTGATACCTTTTAAACTGCTACCTGATCTTATAATATAAAGTGAATATAATCTGAATAGTTTATGATTTTTTATATTTTTATGATCATTACGCGCAAATGATCTCCACCCGAAATACTAAGCTAGAAGAGATTATTCACATACCAAGACTATTTATATGGGAGGTTGTACACAAAAGTTATATTTCTCGATCCAAAAATATGTGGATTTATGTTAAATGATAATGAAATAAAATGTAGCTGACTTTTTATACAAAATGGGATCCGTTAATAATTTAAGTGAAAGCGAGATATTGGCGAATTCTGTTATTGGTGAAAATAGATCTAAACTTTAGTCAAATGATATGATACAATTTGGAAAAGTTGCTTCTATTGAACCTCTAACGTGGGCTGGTTATTGTAGTGAGCAGCCATTCAGCAGAGTAGCAAAACTCGCTGTTTATTTCACTCACAAGAAATTAGAGGATTTCTTCAAAATACATAGACAAAAAGCGTTATTGACCAACTAAGTACAACAGAAAAGTTAGCATCACTCAAATACAATACAATATTGAAGTTGGTCAGGTACAATTTATTTATATTAACTAAATCTCAATTCTAGAATTTACAAAACAATCCTCAGAAATCTCGCAGAGCGGGAGTGTAGACTCTTTTCATTACTTTGAATTTGCGGAATGAAATGCTTTAATGAAGAAAGATGGAGACTATTTGAATAGTTTTCAAATATCTATATTGCAACAATAAAAATATTTTACTTTTACTACGAAGTTTATTATTAATATGTCATCAACTGTAAACATGTTTTCCAGTCAAAGCTGAACAGTTTTTAATGTTTTTGTGGTGGAGTGTCATATTTTGTGATACTTTTAGAAAACTAAAATTAGAATTTTTATTATAATTTTTGCAATATGTAATTGAAAGACAAACATGAAATACTACTAAAATTCGTAAATTAGGTAGAAACTTATTAAAGTACATGTTCAGTACAGAATTTACACGTCCAAGTTTATTTTTTTATATTTCCTCAAATTTTCTACCTGTACGTAAATCTAACTATGTTTGACGTTACCGTGAGTAGCAGGATTATCTGAGAGTTCTTGGCTAATTCAGCCGCTAATAGTATTGGTTGTTTGCATTTGTACTAATTCTCTGCTCTATCATTTATTAAAACAATCATTTACAGATTCTCCCCTGTGTCATCTGTCCACTCCAATTCCTTTCTTCGCATATAAATAATCTTCTTCAACTCACTCAAGAAACTTTTGACATTGAACTAGAGGTTGGAAAGGTTTGAAGAAATGAATTTATTTATAAAATTAGATTAAAAAGAACTTTATAAAAACTATCTACATCAGAGAAAATCACGGCTGTGAGTAAATGATAACATTGGACACATCGAGCCGTGTAGGTACCGATCCATAGTTGTAAATTATTAACACAATCGGGGTCATCTCATTATTGAGGAGTTTGAAACTATGTTGTCATTGTGCTACCTCTTGAACTAAGTCTTATTTAATTTTTACACACATTTGGAGATAAATAATGTATGATGATGAAATAATGTATATTTAGGATGTAGAAATAATTCACCATGAATTTATACAGAATTAAACAGAGCTACAAAGTTATGAAGCGATCTATAAAAACGAGTATTGAATTTAGCTTAAAAACGGTTTAAATAATATTAGATTTTCAAAAATAAATTTATTTAACATAACTATATAAATACAGAATTTTACAACAATAACAGTCACATAGAAAAATAAATACGCTAAAAAATAAATATTTTTTATATTGAGGAGACGTTTATTAGGAAGGGAAGGATAATTTTAATTACTAAATCAGCCCGTAATGCTTGAACAGATTATTTAGTAAAATATGAAATATTCGTTTTACAAATTATGAATGTATGCTTTTGTGACTAAATCTTTTTAAATTCAATACCCAAAAAGAACAAAATATATATTTGTACTACTTTGAATAAGTAACAAACAATTTTTCCGTAACATTTGGTTTAAAGTTCATGAAGAACGTTCGAAGATTTTGAAACGTCGAATTCGAAAGATTTTGACGCTTTAAAACCTCGATTAGTAATACTTAACGCCAGGTCTTTCATTTTTCGTTAAATTTTGTCTTCTAATTTTAACACTGGATTTCTGAATAAAACGATCATTTTGAACATCTCCCAAAATTATAATGTGCACCAGCCACTGACAACAACATTTATTCAATTGCAAAAGCACCCATACCTCTTGTCTTATAGGTCTCATAGAACGTAACATATTTTTTCCTGCAACTTTGCATATATGTTTTATTGTTTAGGCCTTACATGTAAATATCATTGTTGAATGTCGGTAGCCATGGGCAAATGTTGAGAGGTTTTAAGTTATTAAGTGTCATATCTTTGGTACTGTTAGCTATACCCCTCATGTGTGGTACCATTTTAAAGAGAATTACAAGGACTATCAAAATATATAAAAATATAGTGTTGCAAAAGTTTTTATTGCTCAAAATCGGTTCAGTATATTATTTACTCACATCGGTAAAATTCAGGTCCCTTGGACCTACATACGCTGAACAAGTTACATTTTTCCAACTTTCAGAGGAACAGAGATATTTAGAACAGAAACTTTTTCAAGGTCAAATTACTACCAAGATTACGTGTGTGACGTGTGTCGCTTCATTGCTTAAATATTAAAGGATTTTTTATTAGAAGAAATAAAAAAAAAATTACCGGATAAGTTTTCGTGAGAATGGAACGCAAAATTTTCAAAAAAAAAAAACCACTTATGTTAAATTGCGAATTTAGAAAAAACTGTTTCAAATAAAGTCGAAGCGGCTTTAGATGACCTATAAAATGAAGTTTTATTCGAATGTTCTATCTTTTATAGTTTCTGAGATATATTGAAAACTATTTTTAATGCATTTTGACTTGAATATCTTTAAGTTTTTACTATGAAATTAATACCTAATGTTTATGGAACATAAAAATTACATCTCTTGTTAATTAATCAACGTTCAAAGTACCAGCCCTAAGGTAGAGAAATATAACAAATGTGGGCCACATATTGTAATAAACTTAAATTTTCAATATCTTTCGGTAATTGTATGAGTTGCTTTGAAATATTTTTACCCAAATATAGAATAGTACAAACAGAGTATCTTCAATAAAATTGTTATATTTTCTATAAAAACTAGTTTGTGTAAATTGAGTAAACTAATATAAAATGCAAATGTTTTTTCAAAATGTTCAGATTTGAGTTTAACTTGGAATAAAATTGAAAATGGTAATAAAATAGAAAAATTGGTAATAAGGTAGAGAAATATAACAAATGTGGGCCACATATTGTAATAAACTTAAATTTTCAATATCTTTCGGTAATTGTATGAGTTGCTTTGAAATATTTTTACCCAAATATAGAATAGTACAAACAGAGTATCTTCAATAAAATTGTTATATTTTCTATAAAAACTAGTTTGTGTAAATTGAGTAAACTAATATAAAATGCAAATGTTTTTTCAAAATGTTCAGATTTGAGTTTAACTTGGAATAAAATTGAAAATGGTAATAAAATAGAAAAATTGGTAATAACACAGGATTCAGTTATAAACTTTGTCTCCACTAGCAGGTAGTCTATACCATAAAGTAGTGAAATAAATCTATAATCAATTAACTATTTGTTTAACAAAGCGTACTATTCATCACATTTATTAGTTTTAAATCTTATTTCTGACATTTGGATAATTAATTTAAATTGTTGATGTAAGGTTTCATTGTTCTTTTTTTACTAAACGGTCGTGAATCATAGTATAGATGAGTCCTACCGCTAATGCTCCAACTGCGACACCTTGCGCTCCAACCCGAAGCTGCATTAGAAAAACACTGGGACTCATTGCACCCCTGGATTTGAATTTATAAGCACCAAAGGCGACGGCTGTAACGCATCCAGCAATAGCTGAAGAACAAATTAAAGTGTTCATATACATTTTATAATTACGAGCCTAACATCATCCGTTGTAACTGGTTTGATGAAATTTTATTTTAAATGAAAATGTCTAATTTTGAACTATTATTTTAGAGATTTTTCGTTTAAGTTAAATCTATTGTTAATGAAAATTAAACTATAATTAAAATTAAATTATCGTATGCACAATAATGGGCTATAGCGCTATACAATATTTTTTCACTGAAACTAATTCAAATTCAAGTAATTATTTAAGGGAATGTAGTAAATATTTAAAATTGTTATGTGATCGGTTGTAAAAACCATTTTGTTTCATACTTTGAAATTGAATGAATATAATAACCTCCTGGAATGATTTCTTAAATTTGTTTTTAAATATGGTTCCTAAAGTGGATCGGTGTACATTACTGATAAATAATGAAAATGTAATAACATAACATTTTAATAACATAAAATTTTAAGAACGTTAACGATTTTTTGAAAAGTTGAATGTTTTTTAATTAAGCCTGCAATTTTGCCTTGGAGCCTGTGTTCTGAATTAGCTACTAAGATAATCTGCTAGTGTTCGGATCAGTTTCAGTTTAATAGTCGACAGTCGAGAGTATCACATAAAATGTGTAAAAATAAGCGTCGCAGATTTTGTAGAGATGAAAACAGCGCACAGTTTGCAAAAGTGGACGAATAACCTAAAATCATGTGAAAGTGAGGTTATCTCAGTGTCTCAAGAAACTAGTGCAACGATAAACCAGGCTTCGGTTTTTCTAGAAAATCAATCGCAGAAAACTCCAATCAAAGTTACAACTATTCTATACGCAAAAAATTATACCAAATAATAATCGAACAAGAAAAAAGAGACCATCTCAAAAAAGAAATTAAAGTATTAAAAGAGAGTAGTCACAATAACATCAATCAAAACGATTTAAACAATGCCCTAAAAGCATAACAGGATGCGATTGTCTCAGATATTTCGAATAATTTTAAAGCAAAGTTCTTATATCAAACAGAAGTCAATCAAACATACAGTACAGAATACTCTGCAGGCAATAAGTACGAGATGCAAGCAATAAGTACGAGACACTAGTTAATGAATCTTACAACCATTCATCCTCTCAACCGCTGGCTAGTAATGAAGATAATAGTCATACAACTTGTGACAACAGTACAGAAATGACAATAGAAACAAAAGTGAAGTTAACGATAAAGTGACAGTGACTAACGGTAGCCAACCACCTGACTTTAATAGCCAACATACAAATTCTACACACACATCATCCAAAGTTTGAATAAACCCTAACTCCAAAAACTTACACATCAAAAACTACGAAAACAATGAAATGAACACACTATGGTTACTAGGAAAAACTGAAATATTAAGATAAATAACATAATGGGCCCGGCAATTAGAAGTGATGAACTCAAATTAGCAAGCGGCACATTAATAAAAAGAGCATGGTTGCATGTCAAAGGTGTAAGACTAAATATGACAGCCGAGCAATTTCAAGAATTTTGAAACAATTTTTTTTTACAGAAATGACATCCAATGTGAAAATTTTTTCTCCAGGCATGAAAATCCCACATTTCTATCGTGGGACTACTTCCACGATTCTTATTTGGACAGACATTTGCATCAGCTAGTACTAGAACCAACTAGATACCGTGCACATAATAATCCCTCAGTACTCGATCTGCTATTTACAAATGATAAGGAGTTAATAATCAACATTAATATAAATTCGCCCATAGGAAAATGCGATCACTGCACTATCAAAGCCATTATACAATTTTCTATAGAAAAAACCAATTGCAAAATTAAGCGTGTACGCAACTTTAATAAAGCCAATTATGCAAAGATATGCAATTACCTAACCAGCACAAAGATTGACAACTACACAACAATGCCTTAACTTTTGCAATGGAACAATTTGTTCCAGAAAAATTATGGTTAAATTCAACCATAGTCAAACTCACGCAGAAAAAAAGGCATTTTTGGGGCCGATACAAAGCATAAGAACAGCTGAAGCATATGAGATATGCAGAAAACTGTGCAACGAAGTGACATCACAAATTAGAACAGAAAAGTACGAAAAGTTAATATTGGAAGACAGGAAAAGTTTTTCAACTATGTCGCAAACACATTAAGTTCTAAAGTAAGATCAATCTCTTTGCGTACCGATCACCAAAACGAACTAACCACGGATAGCAAATTAATTGCGGATGGCTTTGCCAATCAATTTCACAGTGCTTACCTCGGGAAACTCAGGGTCCCTTCCCATATTAACCTCGAACCTCTTCGACTCAATTAATATAGATCCCGATTGAGTGCATAAAATATTAAACAATCTGAAGTCAAATTCCAGCCCAGGACCAGACAACGTACCAGTAGTGTTACTTAAAAATTACACAAGCACAATCTGCTTTCCATTAACTAAAGTCATGACTGATTCGTTGGCCAGCGGTGAAGTACCAAAAGAATGGCGACAAGCAAGAATCATTCCTATCCATAAGAAGAGGGATAAAACGAAAGGCGTAAATTATAGACCAATTAGTATGACGTCTATGCTCTGCAAATGCAAGGAAAAATAATAGCTGATGATGTCACCAAATTCCTATTTGGAAAGGCTCAGCAGGATTCCTCACAGGACGATCAGCCATAAGTAATCTGCTTTTAGCGCTAGATAAGTACACTAGGGCGATGGCAATTTTTCAGCAGAGCACAATATTCCTAGTGGTGTTCCGCAGAGTTCCGTCCTCGGACCATTGCTTTTCTTGTGCTATATCAGTGATATGTCCAGATCAACAGTAAATAGACTTAGCCACTTTGCACATGACACTAAAATTAAAGGCTTTCCGGATAACACTCAGGAAATACTTAACCACACATCCATGATTGGACGCAAATTTGGCTCCTACCACTCAACGTACGCAAATGTAATGTTCTGCAATTCCAGAGAAACCTTATTTGCTTTCTGGAGAACTATTGTGCACAGTAATAACACAAAAAGATTTTGCTATCATAATAACCCGAAGTCTGAAGTTGGACGAACATATAAACTATATAGTTAAGAAGGTCTATTCCCTAATATCAGAGCTGGGTAATACTTAGGTTTTTTTCTTAAAGTAATTTGGAATTGTAATTGCAGCAAAATCTATGTAGGACTTGTAATTTGTAATTATAATATTTAAATTATCTAATTACAATTACTTTTTCAATTACAATTACTTTTTCCAATTACAATTACATTTATAAGTACAATTACTTTTTCTAATTACAATTACTTTTAAATGCATGTATATGATAGGCATTGGTGATAAGTGCCTCAGTCAGTGAAATAGTGAAATTGTTTATCTCAACATAATAATACTAAGTAGATACTTATATTTTTAATATCTAATATGTATTTTATATTAAGTATTTTAAACATTATGGACTAAGAAAATATATGAATAGGGTAAATAGATAACTACTTATTTATTTCTATTATTCTAATTTTCTACATTGAAATGATGAACTAACTGTCTAAATAAACTTATTTTTATATAGTAATGTCACAATAGCTTGGAAAATACATTTAATTTGGCTTGGAAAATACAATACAGTTTGATTAATTTATAAGTAAAATAATATATGGTGTCTTAGTTAGGCCCGTAAGCACTATCAGGAGATCGCGACTACTATAAAAGAATGAAATTTTTGGGTGTGATTTCAATAGTAGGTGTCGGTTTCTTATATAATATAGAAAAAATTTAATTAAAATTAACAATATTTATACTTAAAAACAATTTGTATTTTTTGATGATGGCTAAATAAATAGTGGAAACGTAGGCTGGTGAATAATATACGGATTATCTTCATATTATTGTCACAGAAACTAATTTTCAGTTTAGTATTATTTAAAGCCTTTTTTTATTTAAAATAGGTTGAAAATATTTCTATTAATTTCCTTAGGATTGTTTCACAAACTGCTTTTTCAAGGTGAAACTCAAAATAATGTCAAAGTTATATATTAAGAAAAATTTCATTGAGGTATATATAATATGTGTGAAAAACGTCGTAAGCACTATTATATATCACTTACTTTGTGACTCGAGTTTCGGACGTGGGTCCATTATCACATATATAAAATATATAATGGAGCACGTAACAAAGATAATACA
>WYDF02079845.1:0-11182 GCA_009867245.2 Adranes taylori | reverse complement strand
CAGGTATAAAGGACATACATACAGACATACAAACATACATTGATTTATATATATATATATATATATATATATAGATGATGAAATTAAGTTAATATGACATTTATTAATAATTCTAAATTATTTTAATTTATGTAATTAATTTGGTTGCTTAAATAACTCAAATATTTCTTAGAATTTATTCATCATGACCTATGAGTACTCGAAATACCTAATAGAATAGAACTAATAGAAATGAAGACTTAATTTGTACCGCGTGTCAATAAGCAAAATATTTTAAAAACGTTATTAAACAATTATATTAAAATAGGGTTAAAAATAATTTTTCATAATTAATTTTATTAATCAGCATGTAAATGCTTTAATCGCATTTAATTAAAAGCATAAAATATTACATGGCGTACGTCCGTCTCTGTGAAACAGATCTTTAGAATAGGACAAAATATGTCGGGATACGTTAAAAGCAGCGGCAGATTCGCTACTGCTTCTGAATTAATTTAATATTCCTGACGGAGTCCTTTGATCCTTCAGGAATATGATAAGCTGAGCAAAAGTTGAAAAACCAAAACGAGAGGTGAAGAGGATCATGTGCTTGCATAAAGATTTTTTTGTCTGCCTTTTTTATATTTATATGCATCAGTTAGAGATATCCGTTCGTATCTGCATACAAAGTCAAGTTAAAATGCGTTTATGAAATGAAATATATTTGAAATGGTGTTCACTCAAGGATGAACAAGGAAATATTCTTGAAGAAATTTTCTAACATTAATTTCATTTAAATATATTATATTTTTATTCTTTTAAATTTAGCGAACTCAGTTTAAATTTCTATTCCTTCATAATAGTTCAAAGTCATTGCTTCTACAAATTATTAGAATGTAAAATATTAAAAAAACAAAAGTGATTGTTATGATTTATTTACGTGTATATATCAATTGATGTGTTTGAAAGTTCATTCGCACCGACATTTAATAATTATAAAATATTAATAACATACACACATCCAGATGTTATTGATATCAGATTATTTACAAAACATATAGATATGTACAAAAAATTTCTATTATGATTTAATTCTTTTAAAAGATTTTAGTTTAAAAATTTCAATTTTAAATTTTAAAGTTTAAAATTTTCTATAAATATGGTGTAGCGTAACCATATTTTTGTAACATTATAACCTGCCTCACTGGGGAGACAACAGTTATCCAAACTGAAGGTGTTGTGCCATGTACAAGCCACGTTGTGCCACGTACAAGTATGTACAAGCAACTGTACAAGGAACGCCCTGTTTGCCCTAATATTTACAGTTCTCTCACACTCTCATCTATATTTTCCACTCCACGTCACCTACGGAAGTGGTAAATAAAATATTAGTATTACAAAATTCCTCCGTTCACAAACACATTAAAATGGTGGTGAAAACACTTAACATAAATACACCGGTGGAACGTTCCAGGGGTTTACAAACATAACATTTTGACTCTCTCTGTCATCAGGTCTTACTGACCCAGTGTTAGAATTAATTAATAATCAACCGGACAGCTACTAAGCAAATTAACGGCATCTCAGTAAAATTTATCAACACCAAAAAATGTTAAAATCTTCTATGATAACAAACCTCCTTTATATTATCATTTTACAAAAGTTAACAACCCTATAAGAAATCAAACAAAACCCCCCTTCTATGTTATAACAACACGCCATCTACGGGTGTGGTAAAATTTATAAATGTAAATGAATAATCTAGTTAAGTGAACTGACATAAAATCCTACATCAACATTATAATTGCATGATGCGCCAAAAATCAATAAAAATTCATACGGTATACAAGGAAGATCTGTCGTCCACAAAGTTCCAAAGCTGAACCTGACGGCTGGCTGAAGACGGATTCTACTGATGGTACACTTCATGAATTGGGGAATCTCCAACAGCTGCTTAAGTCATCGCTAGCATTGGCATCCGAACTTCAGATGCACGTGGTGGTAAATTGATGGGCACCAAGATGACTACAAGATGAGTGTCCAATGTACGATGTCGCGAAATGAGGCTTTGATTGCTCTTATTAGGGCATGCGATATTGAATTGTTGTTAGTAAATTGTTGTTCTAGGCTGATTGCTATAAACTCTGCTTTTTCTGGATTCTGAAAAAGCTTTTCATCTAACTTTTTGGATATCTATTTTTTGGTTTATATTTTTTGACCAACGCCTCGAACTGATTTAGGTCTTCGTTTGCGTTGTCTATGATTTTTTCCCATCTTCTTGATCTCTTGTTTTGCACACTCTAAGAACTTTATTCTGTATGGTTTTTAGTTGTACTTTGTCATGACGATGTTTAGATTAATCTTATCTTGAACTAATTTTTTCTTGCCTTAGTTGAGGTATAAAAGATTTACATGTGTGCTTATTATAGAACTTTTTTCTATTGTCTCTTAAATGGATATGGTCAGGTAATCGATTCCTATATCAACTTAGTCTGTGTTGGCGAAATTGCACCGTATGTACCATGAAAATCTATTCTAGTTTGTAAAACTTTTTGCTTGTTTGTTGGTGGAGTTTGCGCTCCGATCTGAGCGATTACGGGAAACTGGTCAGAACTTAAAGCAAATTTTGTGCTGACCTTTATTTTTAGATTAACTTTGTTTAGGATAAAAAAATCTATAACATCCCCTCTGCCAGAATGTGGTATATCGTTGGTTCCGTTCGCCTTTTTATTATCATGATTTTGAGTTTCTTGCATATTACAAATAAATCTCCGCCCTTTGTGTTTTTTATTCATGAGCCCCAAGCGTTGAGTTATCCATGCTTATGATGCTTCTTCCCTTTGATAAAATATCTTTTATATCCTTCATGAGGAGTAAGCAGTAAACTACTAAGAATATCATATATGTGCCTTTTAATTCAATTTTCAATGGGATGATGATTCAATTATTTGTAACAAAGTATATAGCTAGTTTTCGATTTGATTCATGTTTCCGTTCAAAATACGTCGTGCATCGTCACATCTTTAATCAGCCTGTGGTATAAATTATCTACAGCAGTACCCCTAGATACAGATTTAAATTTTTCCTCACTGGTTATCAACACGTATTCTTTTTGTTAAATTAAGATCTCTTTGGAAGCGTGACGATGTAAGTTAAAAAACCTCCTTCTACTGGTCTATTTATTGTGAAAAAATAATTGATTATCGTTTTCAATTCATTTTATATTCCTAACCCTTCCCTTCTGTCAAATGCTTCCAAATCTGATAGCGCTATTGTTACAACACACATACTTCGTACGTGAAGCGCGTCTATAGCATAAATGTTTAACAGTCGTCTCGTAGCCTAGTGGAGTACAGCGTCAGAACAAATATAGTTACAACGCAGGATTGACGGATAGGATCACCGTCGCGAGTTTAGATAAAAAATATTAATTTAACTCTATTTGCAATGTAATAATTATATATCCTAAACAATTTTTATTATAGAACGTGCTTTCTATTGTTCTTCTTTGGGCTTCATTACTTCAATTTTGGGTCAATTTTCTCTACTATTTTATCTTATGAGCACATTATCTTTACGTTTATGGATTCTTAAGATGTATACATCATTCACCTTATAAATGAAAATCATAATATCAAAAGCATTTTATTTCAACATATTAATTGTCATGAATGAAACAATTACTTCAGTGAGTCTTCGTAATTAGAATAGCATCACGAACTAAGCCAATAAATTATCTTCTTCTTTCGTTTAACTGCGTTCTTTATTTGACCTACTGTTTACTTCCAAAGCGGCCCTTACACGATCAATATTGATTGTATCAGTATCGTTGATAATATCGTTGATAATATCAGTATTGTCAATAGAGTCGTTTACTTCTTGCGGGTACCACCGTCAATATCGCCATACCATACATTGTCAATATTATTACTACGTTAATATACGTTTGTTTCCACCATTCGGACAAGTGAAATTGTGTCTTTCGTGGCGTTGTGTGTTTTGAAAACATGGACAATCGAAAAAAAGGTTGTGTAGCCATAATTATGGCTATCGGAAATATTCGTCGAGTTCGAGGAAATCGATGGATAAAAGAGTGGTTGAGAATGTCTGAAGAATATTCTCTTATGAGGGTGCTGAGGGAAATCAGATTGGCAGATTTGGTAAATTTTCTTATTACGTTGATAAACTTATTACAGATGGTGAAAACACTATTCACAAACGTGAGGGAATGCATCTCTGTTAATAAGAGATTAGTCTTAACCCTGAAGTACTTAGCTTCAGGAAGAAATTTTAAAGATTTGAAGTTCTCTGTCATCATATCGCCTGCGACTATCAGCGAAGCTATAATTAAAACATGCGAAACTCTTGTTCATGTCCTATGAGACTACATGAAATATATTTTCCAGGTACCTTCATACTTACCTAAGTATTTCAGTCTGCCATTGCACGGAACCTCTTTACTACCTATTTGAAAGTAGTTAGCATGATAGTAGAAGTAGGGAAACGCATATTGAATATATTGAAGCAAAAGATGGTAGTAATTATGTATTGATTAAGTAGAAAAAAAAAATACAACAAGAAATAAGACAATCCAAATTCAAAATCCTCAATCTGTGAAGGTGTTGAAAAAAGTCGTCGCTGATAAATACTGATGTTGGTTGTGGGTTAGTTGTGGTAGCTTATCACTGATGAGCAGTTGTGATAGGTTACCACTGTGAGTAGGAGAAGAGAAATTAAATGTGGAGAAGGATGAAGTGCTGTCATAACTTGTGCCCGGTTGTGTGGTACTTAGAGGGCTTAGAAATTAACATACTTCATTTATTTTTACGGTGTAGCGATCGTGAGTGCCCAATTGCTGTCGGTAAATTGCTGTCAGGGTTTGCCGAGTTATCCAAATATGAATATGCCTTTTGTAGAAGCTCATTTTGTTTATCAATCGGAGCTTGCATTCTAGCTTTCTTATTTTGATGAGTTTGGCGAGATGGTATGGGAGGGGGGGGGGGCGGGGTGATCGAAGAGAGAGATGAATTGCATGCCAGCTGAAAACGTTTCCTAATTAGTCCACTCTCTCCTTCGTCCTCTTTGTGGATCGGTATCTGAAAGCTAGCGGTTGAATTTAATAATGCAATGAATGTAATACTAGCAAACGTTTTTAAATTTGTTCTTCATTTCCACCAAGCTAATTTTACACCTACATCTAATGTAATAATCAGCTATGTACATTTGTACAACTCTTTAACCGTTAACTATTTTAACGTATTATGTTTTTATTTTTTCAGTTTCCCACAACTGCAGCAGAATGGATTGACAGTTCTTATGAATTCGAGATTCGACACCAATTTTAAATACTGTGGGCTCTCTGGATCGGAAACACGTACCTATAATCATGCTAAATAACTCGGGATCTTAGTATTACAATTACAAGGGGTTTTCAGTATCGTGCTGTTGGCTTTGGTTAATGCAACAAAGAATTTATAATGGTAGACCTTGGAATGAACGGCCGAATACGTGATGGAGGAGCGAGGTTCTACTCCCGAAATTTGGCGAATTCTTCCAGGAAACCCAACTGAGTTTACCCACGCCTAGACCGTTGCCGAACGCAACGGAGTTTTGCACTGCATACCATCATGTTAAAACCCTAATCTCAGAGATTACTTAATGATGAATGGCAGGTATTTAACGAGAGATTGTGACGAGCTCGGGTGGTGGTTGAAAATGCATTTGGCATATTCAGTTCGCGGTTCGGTGTATTCTAAAAACCTATGAACCTACAACCTACAGTGTTCCAAAAACTTCGTAAAGCGAAAATTATTTCCACAGCGTGCTGATAGCCTCACAATTTTTTAGTAAAGGAAAATGAACAATATCGTAAGACAGCAGATCTAGGTTTTGATGAAACAAATTTGTTACCCTTGCAAAGAATTACATACAGAAACAGTTCCTCGAGTATCATGACAATGTTTATTTTTCTACATTATCATTATTGCACTTTTAATACAGATTTGTCTGAGTTTTGACGGTTGACTTTTTATTAGAGCTTTTCCTAAAATTACAGTGTATTTAAACGTACACCTGATGTCATAATCCAATAACACAACTGGTACAATATTAACTGCACAAAGAAAAGAAGTAAGGCTTACTACAACGCGCCGTGCAGATGTCCGTCTGTTCTGTCGAATTAATAATTTTCCAAACCTAATTAGGCAATTTATAGGCTGTTTATTTTCTTAACATCTTCTCTTTTACCCCCCCCCCCCTAAGTTCACTAAAAAGAGGATTAGGCGGCCTAGCGCAGCAATCGTAGCTGTTTTATTATTGTATTTACGGTTTACACAATTCCACAGTTCTGGAGTTGAAATTGCTCCATAATCCGAAGTGCTTCGTCTTCCGGGCGTTCAGTTCCCTCGTCAGATAGACTATTTCTTCCACCTTAATCGTTTACCGCTTTAAAGTCTTCAGACATCGTCTCAAAGTCACTCATATAATCCATAATACTCCGCACAAAGATCACTTACGTTTACTACGAAAGTAAGGCAACAATTGAGTATTGACAATATTATTGACTTACGCTCCTAGACGCTCAAAAATATTGACAATATCCCCTCCACTTTTAAATATTTACGCCTCGAGATCAGAAAAACTGGATTTCTTCAATATGGCTTCAATACCGACCGCCAATAGTCTTGTTTTCATCTTACATGATCAATATTAATGTCAATATTATTCTGCATTGTCAATTTATTGATCGTGTAAGGCGGCTTTATATGCCTAGCGTTGTCTGTTTGTTGTTTAATGCTCGTAGGTAAATAGTGAATCTGGTATGATATTTTAATGAAGAAAATCGTAATTGAAAAAAAGTAATCATTACAAAAATAATAAATATTGTTTATACGTTGTATGCACGCAAGAAATGTGACCTAATCATGCCCGGAAGCTGTTGCAGGCATGCAAGAAATATGTAGGCTCAAAGTTTTACTTGGAATATCAATTATGTTTATTACAAATGAAATTTACTTTCGTTCAAAGCTTTGAATTTATTTTTAATGAATAACACAATTGGTTAATTATATTTACCTCACGCTTGAAAGAATAATAGTAAAGCTAATTCAATGATTTACAATTTTATAAGTTTTAACCCCACTCACCATTTTGTTCTACATGGAAGGGCTCTAATATTCATGGAAGATTATATTACATGTTTTCTACAAAAACATTTAAATAAAAGTTCGTTTGTTCTTATGATGTTTGGTCTGTAATGGGTTGGCTACTTCTTCACAGGATAACCAGCCCTTACGTCCTCTGAGATTGATTTGCCCAGCTAGTCGCGAGTCCGATGGAGATCAGCGTAGAATCCGATGAGGTGTAAGATGTGCAGACACCAGAAGCCCCCCTAAAACTTACCCATATGAGCGCCCATACCTATGTACGGATAAGTTCACAGGATGTGCAAATATTTGTATCAAAAGTTTAATACCATATAGATAAATATAAGTATTTGTTAAGAAATATCATAAAAGGTGAGATACGCCAAAATGATAATTAACTATTTTGACAATTTATAACTTTGAAATAATTATTAAGTTAAATTATTACTTTGAGAAGTTATTATTCAAGGTTAAATACGAAACCAATAAACAATATATCTGTATCCTCACAGCAATTTTGAAAAAAATATTATTTGAACAAAATACTAAGTTGGAAATTTATTACTTTGAGAAGCTATTATTCAAGGCTAGATACTAAAAAATTAACAATATATATTTATCACAGTATCATAAGTGCAAGTAACTATTCTTAGGTAAAACAATCTGATGCAAGCCTAAGTATTCCCACGAATAATTCTATTGTTATTTTAAATAATCTTAACAACTGCTCCACGTATAAAATAATAGATTAAAATTGGTTGCCGCAAACACAAACATAACAAGGAATTACTTACAACACATAACAATTCGGATCATCGTTACTTATAAATGATCACAGCATTTAAGTGCTCTTAATAAAGTCGGTAATGTAAAGATCACAGTACCTGAAGGGTATATCTATGTATTATATTGCAGTACGTATGGCAGAGTAAAGCTGAACCAACCAAGGCCCTTTACCAAAAATATGTTTCTTCAATTTCAAAATGGTTTGCATAAATCAGATGCAAGAATTAGCTTCTTAACGTATGCAAAAATTCGAGGATGATATCACTTTAAATAATTAGTTTAATCAAAACATAATCATTTATCCAGCCCTTGACTAATTAAGCCTGAACGAGCACAACACTAAATTCAATAATTAAAAATGAAATTTAAGAAATATTCAAATCCATTATCATAAGAAGCGATATACTGTTTCCTACTAATTCAAGATTAATTCTTCTCCTGAACTGAAAATTAAATGCCGGCTCCCCCCCCCCCCCCTTCAGCATAAAACGGACCGGCAATTATTATATAAACGAAGCAAGGACCCAAAGTAACAAAAGTTTTTTGAGGCGCTGACATATTAATGACAAGCAAAAAGATATTTTAAATGATAAGCTGTAAAGGATGCAAACATAGATAGATACGTAAAATACTTTAAATTTTCCCGCTCGACTGCGCCACTAGCTGATTTCAAAAATACACTTGGTGTTCACCTTACGGCCGTAATTCACAGGAACCGCCATTACGTTCTGCAGCTGCAGCACTATCTGAGATAGACGTCCAACTTGGCCCGGTTTTCAGCCTGACAAGCTACCACGTTGCACGTGGCGAAAAAAATTCTAAATGCACCAAAAATCACAGGCTCCAACGATTACCTATCAGGCGGGTGTTGAATGACTCAGACGAGAGCTGGTAATCCAACAAATCTGCCCTATTAAAAACACACAAAACTGCGACCTTAGACCGCATGCCATTAAAGCAACAAAAGTAAACTTACCGAAACAAACGAATCGCTTATCGACCTTCCCAAATGAACTTTTATTTTATTAATACATTACGATAATTAGAGTTTAATTAATTATTTAATTATCCACAATTTGGGCTTGTAGTTCTTTCAGCCGATGAACCAAAAAGAAGCCACCTTGCCTAGGAATTGCCAAATAGCCTCAGTCTGCCCCACCATTCTAGCCTCATACCACGAACGATTCCGAAACGCAATTTTCAGACAATAGCTCAAAATTTTCGGGTCTTAGATCGACTAGAATCGACAATTTAATTAACAATTACGAGCAAGGATATAACAATCGCCGTTAAAACTCCTAAATCCAGACGAGATATTACGATACTTATTTTTAATCCATTATTTTCAACTCTAAAGAAAACCAGTCATATATGACTTGCGCAGTAGTACTCGCTACGTTCACTAATTTCATACAAACGTACTGTTATCATACTGAGTCAGCCACCAACGTCAACTACAGATTCCTGTCAACCTCAGTAAGTAATAATCACCAGCTTGTAAAACATATGACATTGAACAGAAACATAACATTGCCAAACAAAACAAAGACGGCTCGTAATATAGAAGGTTAACCAGTAGATTACTATTGCGGATTAAATACACAGTGCAATTAGTCAATGGTCGACACGACACGTTACATAAAAAGATCCTGAATACGTAAGTTTAGTTAACAAGGTAACTAACTGTAAACAACAATTTTCCTATTAAAGGAAAGTCCCCAATTTCCTATTTTAGGTACCAACCAGGTTTTGATTACCTCGGAGCCCTGGCTATATTACTGAAAATTTCCCATTAATATTACAGACTAAGAAGATAAGTGAGCTAACGTGGAATGTACTTCTGGATGACAATAACAACAAATATCCTACACGTTATAACTAATATCTCTCAATTACAATAACACAGGAAATACACTATACATTATAGCTAGGTACCCTCTACAATAGGTCTATTATTTCTTACCTTCATAATATATGTAATATTCTTAATATTTCTTAATTCACACAATAGTCTGCACTTATCTTTTATTTATTACATGCTCTCAACAGAGACATGTTACAAGTATACGAGATAACAAGGAGCGCTAGGCCATTATTTATATATTTTCTCGTAGAACTGTTTTGGACATAAATGACATTCTCAGCAGAATTATAACAATTTTTTTTCAATCCAATGCTTGGTCCTGAATCTTTAACTGAAGCACATGCTTTGGATTTTTTCTGTTGCTTTTAGTAACTCTGATAGAGTTAGAGAGTTGAGGGTAGAATGGAATCAGACTATTTTCCAGAGGAATCGCTGTAGAATTTCGGTTGGAGGGATGAGGAAGATGTGAAAAAAGAAAATCGCTGGAGCATTGATAATAAAGAATATGCATGGGGTGAGGGAGAGAAACAGAGATTAATGGTGAAATTGGAAAAAATATATTGGAAAGGGGTGGGATGGATGCTATAATTAGCTTAATGGAAAGGATTAAAAGAAAGATTGAAATGAAGAAAATAAGAATGTAAGATAAAATAAATGGAGATACGGTTGGAGTAGATGAAATATGATTAAGGGAAAGGAGGAAGGTCAAAAGGTATTAAAAGTAGTGAGGGAAAGTACAAACTCGTGGGTTGAGTATGTTCAGGCGAAGGAGAATCTGGAAAATGAAAGTATCAGATGTATGGAAAAGAAAGTTAGAGAAGAGGAAAAAATAATAGAAAATTTAAAGATTGAAAAGGATGTTTGCTGTTCTGTAATATGCCAATAAAGGTATGAAAATATTATGATATGACTGTTGATTTGAATATTATATATATAAAAAAAATATTATGACGAAAAACATTTTAAGTGTTTTAAAAAAAAATCTATTCTAATTCTGTATGCCATCCTTTGTTCTTTATGCCGATCTTCATAAATTAGATTATTCACTTTCAATCAATTGTTTTATATTACAATGATTCTTATTAAAAAACAAAGAATTGGCGCAACAATCAAATTAGTGACTGATCTCAAAAATTCGTATAGAATGGTATTTTTTTCTTTACTTTACACAGTATTTTTAATAAATCAATGTATATTTACGGAATTATTGCATGGGGTGAAACATTCAAGTCTACAGTACAGCTAATTTTTATAGACCAACATATTGAGCTTAATACTAAATAAACATTATCGATACCCTTCGCAAAAAAAATCATCGCAAAAAGAAACACGAAAAAGCTGGATTTTTACCAACCAGTCGAACAAGCCGGATTCAGATCCGGGTTCAGTACAAACGATCATTTGCAGG
>WYDF02079834.1:0-11183 GCA_009867245.2 Adranes taylori | reverse complement strand
TTTGTTGAGTACACTCCCGGGAAGGTTTCTGTGAAATTAGTTTTTTGAAATTTTATACTGGACCAAAGATACAGGCTTCGAAATGTTTCCTTACGGATAGATAGGAACACATTATTTAGCGGCCATTCTACATTCTCTAATGATTCGTAGTTACTTTTGCGTACGTACTAACTATCATTCTCAGGCATAAACGCTGGTATACGCTGGTCTACATATATAAAAATCAATGTATGTTTGTAATGTTTCCTTATGGATAGATAGGAAATATTTTTAACACTCTATAATTAGTAAGTATCTATGTATATTACCGATGGGCTTCTAAACCACTCAACCGAGTGCGATCAAATTTTCAGGAAACCTTTATCATAGTATAGCGGGTAATCCTATGTTTGGGGTAGATCGGGAATACGGGAACAGGGAAATTCGGGAACACATATTTTTGAAATTTTTGTACGACGTAGCGTTCGAATACGTGAGTATTTTTAGATACTTAAAGCGGGAACACAGGAACACGGGAATATAGGAACACGGGAACATGGGAATAAGGGATCACATATTCTTGAAATTTCGTTTGGCAAATCTCCGGTCACGAAAATTAGGCGAGACTCAGGATCATTTCATATCAAACTGAGCCAAAGCGAAGCGTGACTGTGTTTAAGTAGCCTTATATATAAAAATTAAATACCCTTTGTTTGTGTTCGTAACACTCGAAAACTACTCGACCGAATGACTTTAAATTTTGACACAACGTTACATTTACTCTAAGTATGAAGAATCTATATATATAAATAAATATATATATATATATATATATATATATATATAAATCAATGTATGTTGGTATGTCTGCCATTTATGCCAGACCACACCATCCATCCAATCGACATGAACCTTTAGGAATTTGTTGAGTATACTCCCGGGAAGGCTTTTGTGAAATTGGTTTTTTGAAATTTTATAATGGAGCAAAGATACAACGCAATGTTTCCTTATGGATAGATAGGAAATATTGCGTTGCATTCGAATACGTGTTGCATTCGAATACGCGCATGGCTTTATATACTTAAAGCGGAAACATGGGAATACGAGAATGTGGGAATATAGTAGTGCGGATAGCAGCCCTGTTCGCGCCGTTGGCAAATATGGTGACCGGATGGGGGACAAAACAACGTTTGCTGGGTCCGCTAGTTAATATATAAAAATTGACAGGATTTTACTAAAGAGTATTGAAAAAGTACTGTATTTAATGAGGTCGCTATATAGAATTATTCAAACAGCTAAAATAAATTCCCTTAAATTTAAAATTTTAAAGAAGTAGATTGGAGCAAATTATGAGGAAAATAGGCCTCAACTTTTATATAACAGAACAGCCTGTATATAACACGATCTTAGATCTTAACCTTTCCCGGATCTATAAGCAACAATCAAGTACAGGGCGTTAGGTCGACGTGATATTTTCACACGATATCCAAGTGGTGATTCTAGTGCATTTTTGTATCCTAAATTCAAATACGTAATCAGAATTTTTCCATCGGGCACAGTTTCTGGGTACCAGTTTCTAGTGAAATATAGGTATAGATTTGTTCGTTGCTAACAGAAAAATTTTGTGTTATAATATATGGAATTTATCGGACTTTAATTTAGAAATAATATAAAATAAACATGTTAAGGCACTTGTGAGAACAAACTATTCTTTATACTGGGACTAAGATCGCCGTCAAAAGTCTAGTTTCAACATCAGCAGAGAATTCCCTGATGGAAGCATGCGAATAGCTCACTCGTTTTCAATCAGACAGGACTCAAAATGCGCCTTGTCGAAATAGCCTAGATATGGCATTTTGTATGAAATTTGAGATTTTTGGCGTCCAGCTTGACGGCGGTAGGTTTTCATGCTGATGGCAGCAATTGGACTAGATTTAGTCGAAATTTGTACTAAAATTTTAGAGAAGGGAGAATATTCCTCGAATAAACGATGAGTTTTGTCCGTTGCAAAGCAATGAATGCGGATTCAAATTCCTTAATAAAAGGTTGTTTCTTCGAATTGAATCACCAGAAAACTATGTTGAAAAACTTCAGGCGCGAAAAGAGCGAGCCACAAAAGAGCACGAAACATATTACTCTTTTGTTTTCTATCCATTTTTTGTTCAATTTCTACATTCGATGGCAATACACAAAAAAATTTAAGGCATTTTTGTTCGTATTTCGTTCTTGATGCAATCGCACAAAAAAGCATGAACATCTGGCTTAGGACAAAAACCATAGCAAAAGGAAGGTCAATAAGAAGTATGGCTATTGCTTTCCTTCTCACTTATTTCGCTGCCTCACTCTAACTCATGGAAATAAGAAACGATGATAATTTTGTGCGTTTGGCTTCAAACCAGCACGTCTCCCTGCGTGGCCGCGGGAGGGGGTGTTACTCCTTATTCCCATTTGGCTGATAGGCTTGGTTGTCGTTTCTAAAAGAATTTTTATATACGTTTATGAAAAAAACTTGTGAATAAACAACGCGAATCCTTTCGTTGATTGAATGGAAAACGCGAGCGAACGCTTATTGTAAAACATAGTACTCGAAAAATAGATGCTATAATAGAGTACGATCATAATCTGGATGTGACTTGATGTGACCTCGCAATAGAAAATCAAAAATAACAACGTAAACGGCGTAAGAAACACGTCGAATGCGCGCTGTATTCTCCATCCTCTTTTCCCTTCTGATTCTCTCTCTAACACATGCGAATACGCAGTTCGCGTTGACGAGTGCTATTTCCTCCCGCAAAGGGCGGCTCTGGACTCCCTGATGCTCCCTTTTTTCGTGCACCACTAAAGCGCAACATTCGCTTTCTTGGTGACCTTGGTCGGCAGATATCTTAACGCAGAGTTAAATGATTGCGTGCTGAACAAAAAAAAAACTCGTATCCATATATCAGAGATAATTCCATTGCCCGAATTATTTTAATAAAGTATGAAAATGAAATGAATATTTGATTCATTTGTTTGGTTTTTTTGAATGAATTAGCTGATAATTATTTCTTGAAAATGGTTCTTTTAATTATTTATCGATTCTGCAAGTCTATCTCCAATATGCCGATAACAACCTGAACAGTTGCAAATTAGAGAACGAACGCCATCTGAACATAGCCTTACGGTTATTGGTCATTGAGATTGTTTCCTATTTGCTGCAATCGACCAATAATCGCTTGCCGATCGACTTGTTGTCCATTCCTATGATATAGGGACGGCAATTTTGTCTCTGATTGCAATAGATTAAATACGTAAGTAATAAAAAATAAAATTATACACTGTACACTTATGATGTGTCGTTCTTTAAAGAACGTTTGTATCGCTGTATATGTTTGGATTGCGATGTACCTTGAAACCATTTGAAAATAATTATTTTGATTTGGAACCTATAATACATCGAGCCTATGAAATATTTGTTATAAATTTGGTTTTTGCGCCGTCTGTTTTCGGTAGTTCATTGAAGACTAAGTTAAAAATAAATAGAAAAAATTTCTACTATAAACGCAGTGGCACAGTTTTCTATGTTCAGAAAGAGAATATTTATTTATACACGCATGCAATGTATGAAAGCAGCAGGCACACATTTACAAACACCACATATACTCAACGCAAATATGGAGCGAGAGGGATACGAACCCAAAAATATTCAGCTGCATAGTTTACTATTCATTTTAGTTCCAGTAGAATATATGCATGAACAACAAACGAATTCTATACGTTAAGCGGATGGGATTTACCGCATCGACCACTGGCACATACCGCATAAATTTTTCATATCGCAACGATTTTTTATATCGCACCGACCTGCATATCGCGTTGGATGCAAAGCGATGATGATTTTGATTCCAATAAATACCGTAATGTGTTCTTATACGACAAAATGCATAAATGATCGAGCGATTGCGAGGAGAGTTATTATTGTTCTTCGCTGTTGAGTGTTGATGAGTATAAAACCTACTGATTCATACAGATGCAACTTATACAAATCGTCGTTCAAAGAGACAATTAATTTACAGGTCCCTTCTATGTATTTTTTAAAAATATTCAAAGTCTTTCATAAATTAATTGAATTTTAAAATCAATTGGAAATGAACGTTTGAAAATGATAAAATATTTAATTACATGCACGTTTTATTGTATATAATATTAAACAAAAGCTTCTTACTGCTTTTATAACAGTAAATTTAATTGCCACTTTAACGCATAGATTTATTCAGTTTTCGACAAAACCTAGAACGGTACTCTATCGTGGTATCTTTTTGGAACGAAACGGTTCGTCGCGTTCCCAGTGTGGAAGCAGAATTCCCCTCCGTACTGTAAACTATAAGTTATTTATTAATGTTCCCTTCAAATAAATTGTCAAATAAATCATATAGATTGTCAGGACACACATAACGCGTAAAAAGGTAACGATGACGTATTATCAACCATTTTGCAAGCAAATCATTAAGACAATGAACAAGTATGAGCTAATTGCTATAATACTATAATTAATTAAAGTAATATTGGCAATATTTTTCAGTATCTAAATCTAGAACAGAGGATGTTATCAAATCAAACACACAGCATGGCGTTCTAAACAAGTATCTCCTATTTATTAATCAATTTTAGTCATATATAAAACGAATTCTCATAAAATTATAAAACATACTGCTGTTGTATGGATTTGTTTTACAACACCCTGCATTTTTGCTAAGACCATTAATTGATCAATTAATTGTTTCGTTTTGCTTATTTGACTTTTGAAGTATGCTAATTATTGTTCGTGAACTGGATCGCCTTCAATCCACTCTAAACAACTTGGCGACAATCAAAGAAATTGTGTGAAAAAAGAAGAGCCAAATTGAACAAAATCAACGACGCAGTGCAACTCAAATGGCGAACAAACTGAAAACATCGGATTGGAGCTGTCGGGACACACTGAGAAATGAACTCCAATTTAGTTCACACACGATGCAAGAAGTTCACGATCTTGACGAGTGGCTATGTTAGCAGCGGCTAGAAAGAGCAAAGAAGGTGAAGCGCTTGCACAAACGTGGCGAGTTCCCGAAAAATTTTTTTTCGCTAGAAAAAACTTTCACCATTCAGCCAATAATAAACAAACCAAACAACAGCGTTTGGTTGAAAGGAAAATCAAGCGATAATTTGAATATTAGTGTGATGACCAGATTGCTAACACCTGCAAACGTCATGGTATGAGCCCGAGTGTCCGATAAATATTGCTCTCCGCTGGTTTTAATCGACCGTCGCGTACCGATAAGTGCAACTGAGTAGCGAAAAAAGGAGTTGTAAAGTGTACTGATGGCGTTAGTGCGTACACAACTCGGCTCGGGATGGTTTCATTCCGTTACGGCTCAGCACCGGCTTAATGGACAAAAGTGAACCAAGCGTTTTTCAAAAAAGTGTTCCACACTTCATTTCTAAGAATCAATGGCTTGTGAATTCAACCCATGGCAATCCAATGGTTTGGAGTATGTTACAAACCAGAGTGTCTACTAAAAGATGTGAGAGTGTGGACGCGGTGAAAGCAGTTCTTCGTTAACTTGTTCATTCCGTGCAGCGTCAAACTCGTTCATTCCTAGACTGCAGCCCATAGTCAAAATAGAAGGATACTATATCAAACAATGAGCTAAACTTCATGGAATACATTTCATTTTCAATACTGTATGTGAATGTGGAATAAAAATTTTAAAAAATCTATTAGTTATAGCTTTTCTAATCGGTAACTGAACTTCTCTCGGAGCCTGTTGATCATTGTGATTTTATGGCATGCAAAAAAGAATGATGGAACTCTTTTTATTCTCATAGGTAATCCTATGAGGCGACTAAAATTTCATTGTTTTTCTGCTAAAAATATACAGTATTAGATTCATACCCTATGTCCTAAGGGTATGAATCTAGTAATTACTTAGTGAGCATTGAAACATTAACTATAGTATAAAACTAATAAACTGCTACTAGCTATTTGTTTTAATTTATATCACCTTTCAAATCCATTTCGTATAAAATTTAAATTTGGACATTTAATTATTTGTTATGTCTTTATTATAGGAACTCCATCGGTTCCTCCAGCTATAGAAAAAGAATTGCCCAATGAAACCGTGGCAACAACTGAAAGTCAAGGTAAATATTTGTTTATTAAAGATATATTTTAAAATTATTTTTAATATGAGTTTGTTACAAAACTGTTTTACGCTCCATTAACATATATAAATAAAATCAAATAATTAAATTGGGATAGGTATTTGTCTTCCTAGCCATTTTTACCAATAAACGCAGTAATCATTAATAGCAGACATTTTAAAGGCCCCAAGGAGAATTGGTCTGAAAATAACAATTTTATCGTTAGTGTTTCTAAACTTAATTTCTTTCATATACTACTATATCACGTCATTATGCTAACAATCTCTATTACTTTCACCGGATTTATGACACCACGCTTACAACTTTCTACACTTGTCCACGGTTATCCGAGCACCTACTAACCGAGTTCCGGGTTAACCGATGTATGTAGTCCCAAAAAAAAATTTTTAATTCGTTCGGATGAAGTGCCGCGCAAAGCAAATCCGTATAGTATAGCGGCAAATGGATCATAATACTGTACTTCGTAGTACAATACTGTACTTATATTAGTCACAGTAGTGTAAAAATAGAAACGGCGCACGCACAAAGGATTGTAGTGGTAGGAGGGGGGGGGGCATAGATTGTTTGTCTACTGTCACTAACCTCAGTTGCTTTTTCATTGTGCTAGTGAACAGTTCGTTTACAGTTTGTTTTGAATTGTTTATTTTAGTTACGTGATAAGTGCTAAGGGCAAAAGGACTGACGTGTCTTTACAGACTAAATTAGATTTAGGTGTGGGAGAAATGACTGTAGGAGACTGGAGAATAAAGCGCGCTGAAATCGAAAAATGGTGTTCGCGGAAAAAGACAACGAGAGTGATAAACGAAAAACTATGAAAACCGGAGGGTTTGAAAAAACTTCAAGTGCCTCCGGAGCAAAGGAAGTCCAGTGAGTGGACTTATGTTACAGGAAAACGCTATTAAATTCCACGACACGTTTAAACCCGGAGAAGAAGGATTTATATCAATCAGAGGGTGGCTTCATCGCTGGAAAACAAGGTTTGGAATCCGGGAGCTAAATATTTCTGGTAAGAAGTTATCGTCCAATCATGCCATCTTGCCAATCATGCCATCATGCCATCACTTACTATAGTTCAAGGACAGTTACAGTTGCAGTTCATACCATCTCAACAGATTTTTAACTGGTCCGAAACGGGCTTGAACTACCGTATGCTTTCTTCTCCTGCTTCCGCTCCTGGTTTTAAAAGGTCTAAAGATAGGGTGATACTCATGGCTTGCTCTAGTGCTATCAGGGATTGTAAGTTAAAGTTATTGGTGATAGGGAAATCTGCCAAGCCCCGTGCTTTCAAAAAGGTGTCTAGTCCTAGCCAGCATCCGCTATACGAAAGTCACAAAAATGCATGGATGGACGCTAAAATTTTCAAAGACTGGTTTTTCACTGACTTTACACCACAAGTTGAAAAGCTTTTAAAAGAAAACAACCTGCATTGAAATGCCCTTTTAGTAATGGAGAACTACCCTGCTCATCCTGATGGAGAATAAATTATAAGTATGAACGCTGATAAGTATGAACGCAAACTTTTGGAAAGCCTCATCAGCGCAATTGTTGAAAGAAACAACGTCGTACAGACTCTTAAAAAAATGACAATGAAAGATGTTGTTTACATGTCTGCTGAGGCATGGAACGAGGTGAAAAGTTCTACTCTTCAGAAGTCCTGGAGGAAGTTATTAAACGTCATGGAAAATCAAGAAACTTTGCCCATAGAGCATGACGATGAAGACGACCTCAGGCTTGTACAGCAAGCTCAAAGATTGGCAGATGAAACAATCACTGAAAAAGATGTAGCCGAGTGGATCAACGCAGACAAACAATTGGTAGTGACTGATGAGATGATAGTAGAGGGAGTGATTGTAGAGGCTGAAGAAACTGAAAGTGATAATGAAGTCATTGAAATGGAGAATGAGAAAATCAGCCACAGCGAAGGATGCAAAGCAATAGAAAAGGGCATCGAGTACCTAGAGCAACAATCAGAGACAACTTCAACAGACCTTCGAGAATTGCGTGGAACGGCGGCTAAAAATCGGACGAGCTCAGTTAAACAGAAAACATTTATGGACTTCAAGAAATATCTTTTTTAACTGGAACATGTACCGTATGCACTACATATATCTATTTTTCATTTCATTTTTGTTTTAATTTATTTTTATTTGTAGGTGGTTTTTTTATTTGATTATACAGTAGATGCCATGTTTGCACCATGTTTGCATCTTTGACCATGTTTGCATTCATTTCATCAGTTTACCATACGTTCCCTCTAGATTGTTGCCAGAGTCCGTGTTATCAGTGTTTTCGATTTTCCGAGGTACCCTCGATCGACATTACCTCGGATAATTGAGGCTCTACTGTATTTGGTTGCAGAAACGACAATATTTGATTTTTTTGTAATTTTCGAAAATTATAGTAAAATGATAGCCTACGGTTTATATTTACTATTTTTTTTAATACAATTATTTATTGAGAATTGAAGTATTTATTTGCATTAGTGTAAACATAAAAACAACATTTTATTAATATTGTAATATTTTATGATTTTATGATTTAGAATTTATATCTTTTAATTCCTTTAAAGTCATCAAATTATCAACCTAAAATGTTAACATTTCGTTATTTCTTGTTTTCTCATAACAGAAACCCCGACTGTAACAGCTACAGAAAATGAAGCACCGAAAGAAGAGGTCGCAACCAACAAAGACGAAGGTGCGAAATATTTATTTTTTGTACATCTATTTTTAGGTCATTTTCAACCTATTTGTCATATGGTGTAAAACATCTTTCAAATAGTATAATATAATCATTTTTTGCCCATGTATTTACCCAAATACCTAGCCTTTTACCAATGGATTTAGCTAGTTAGTTATACTTGCCAACTTAAAAACTGAATGGTAACTAAAACCTACAGCTAGTTTAGGGCCTTTGGTTCACTTTTATTTACAGCATCACTGATCTGACAATTAGTGACACATTTTTCCAAACTTTTTTACATATTACGTTCTCACCTTGTCTTTTACAGTTTCTATCTTCACGATTTTGAACATATCTATGATGAGATCAAACAAAACTGTGATCGGATAGAGATAGTATTAATACCATGTTTAGTTGTAACAACAGTTTGAACCCTTTTTGTCTGACCATCTTCAGAGGTCAGACATATAGGATATCTCTATATATTATGCAATTTGAAAATTATAAAATACTGTAGTGTATAAATCGCGTACCTATGAATCCCCTGGTCCCATATTTGCCAACGGTGCGTACAGCGAAGCAGCTCTTGACTCACTTTTTCCCAGTATTTACCTAAGACGCAGGCAGCTCCTCTGTCCTATTTGTCATCGAGTACGACCACACTTAACTTTCTTTTCCGATAATTTAATAATGAGCAGTCCCTTGGCCTTGTGAATTCGTCTATGCATGAACCCGCTAACCTATTATTTCTTACACATGTTCCTCAAACACAAAACACCCTGTATATATGTTAAACTGCAATATTATAAAAACATGTTTCAAATACACTGAATGATCTTTTGGTAGCCCATAGAATAAAGTGTACTGAGGTATACTATCTTTTATAGTTCTTGAGATATAGCGAAATGTTTGTAAAACTTTAAACGTGGCATCGTTGCATTCTATGTCAGTGGCAGGCATGGCACAAATTTCAATCGACGCAGAACAAAAGATACTATATGGGGACGAAATTTCAGTCTTCTAGTTTTAAAATTGAATTTCTGAATAAAATGATTATTTTAAAACCCACTCAAAATAATAATGTGCACTCGCCACTGATCACAGCATTTGAAAGAGCACCTTAAGTCTTATGTCTTATAACCTTGCATATTTCATGTAACGTAAAATATTTTTCCTGTAACTTGTATTTGCTATTATTTAGGCCTTATACGTATATATGATTGTTGGAGATCGGTTGCCATAGCAACATGTTAAGAAGTTTTAAGTTATTAAGGGTCATATTTTTGATACGATAAGAGTTACACCTCTCATACGGAGTATCATTTTAAATTTAATTTATAGGGCTATTGTATAAAAATATTCAGGATTTTATTAAAAGTTTTTTGAAAATATTTTTATTGCTCAAAAATTGGATATTATTAAAAGTTTTTTGAAAATATTTTTATTGCTCAAAGTTGGTTCAATATATTCAGTGTTGATGTTGGCATAATTGAGATCCCTTAGTTTTGCATACGTTCCCGAAGTTTAAGTTTTCCTACCTTAATCCCTTTAATATTAAAGGAACTTTCGATACAACAAATTAAAAAAATTATGGCGACAGTTTTCGAAAAAATGGACCAAAATTTTCAGAACAAACACCCTATTTCGTTAAATTCTAGTATATTGTGATTTTAGAAAAATATGTTTCAAATAAAATAAAGGGGCTTTCAGGTAACCCATAAAATAAAGTTTATCCGAATGTGCTATCTTTTACAGTATCTGACATATATTGAATAGTATTTTTAACTTTAAACATGGCAACGTCGCGTTCTGTACAAGATAGAGGCATGGAACTTTTTTATTCGATGCATAGTAGAGGCACTATATGTGTGCAAAATTTCAGCCTCCTAGTTTGAAAACTGATTTCTTTGTGAACAAAAAAATGCCACATATCCGCCATATTGAATTTATAAAAAAAACCGCTTTTGTGGTACAATAGTCTGCACCATTATACCAAATTTCATCCAAATCGGTTCAGTAGGTTATGAGTAATTCTTAAACGTACATACGCACTGTCACCGAGAAATACGACTTTAAATACGACGTTAAATTTTGGAACAAGAAAAATTATTCTGAAAAATTTCTTTTGGACACAGACACTGAAAGTATACCTATCTTTTCAGTTTTTTCAGCAAGAAATTTTTTAAAATTATTTGTTTACGGTAAATTGTTCCTTGGGGTCCCTTCTTTGAAGTACGTTTGAAAGGATGGCAGTGATTTGAATACAAGAGACGTACTAAGGTAAAGCAGAAAAAATCTTCAAAAGACGAATTCTACATTTTTCATATTCCTATACGTTT
>WYDF02079823.1:0-11183 GCA_009867245.2 Adranes taylori | reverse complement strand
TATATTTGGTTTTTTCTGGGTTTATTGTTAGTAAGTTTGATTTCACCCATGAGTTTAGTACTTCAGGTCATATCGTATCGTTGAGATACAGTAATGGCCCCAAGACGCTTCCCTGTGGACGCGTCCAAAATGTACAGTCTCCTCTCCACTTTCCGAGTTCTCTATTTTTGTTCAATATATTCTTTTTGTCAAGTAGATTTTTATTAGCTCATATGGCAGTCCTTTTACTCCAATGGTTTGTAGTTTAACGGTGAAATTAGAATTGCATTCTAAATATTTTATGGTTTTTTACCAGTATGAATAAGCATGTGTTTATTTAACCTGGCATAACATATATTTGGTTTGAGATACCCCACCGCTTAAAAATATGTACATCGAATTTAATGTTACACTTATGGCTGTTCCTGCTTTAATAGCTTCCAGAATATGTCCCCATCATTGGTTACACGCATCAGTTCAGTTTACTGCAAACAGTGAGTGAAGTTACACGTGTTTAAAACGCTTTGAGGTCTATTAAACCCACTTATGTAGTGACGCTTGTGATACACATTACGTAAGTAATTTTTCTCTTTATCATATTTAGAAAATTACTTTTCGTTTCTATTATAGAAATAACATGTACAAACAGGAGCATAAAAGCTTCAAGATTTATGGAACGAACTCATCACTCAAGACGATATAGTAGAATCTGACAGTGAAAAGGATATTGATCACATTCTGAAAAGTGAACACAACAGCGACTTTGAGCAAGATATAACAACTGAGGATGAAATTAATCATGAAAACAGGACTGAGCACAGAAGATGAAATTATTGATAGAAACTCGAGAAACAGTAATGATTATTCGGAAAAGATGGATCGAAATGGAATAAAATTTCATTCAACTCACGTGTTCAAACAAAAGCAGACCCAAAAGAGCACCCAAAAAATGTGAAAAATCCATTGAACTGTTGGGAGTTGTTTCTTGATCGCGAAATGATCGAGGACATTGTGCAACATACAAATTTGGAAATACAACAGAAATCAGTTAATTACACTATGGTGAAATCAACTAATGTAATTAAAATTAAAGCATTCATTGGGTTGCTACATTTAGCAGGAATGTTCCACTCTAATCGCCAAAACCTAAGTGACTTATGGCAAACTGATGGCACTGGAATAGACTTTTTCGCAATACAAAGAGAATAAACCGTTTTCAATTTTTAATGATTTCTCTTCGTTTTGACAATATAGAAAATCGTAAAGAGAAACAATCGACAAATTTGCTGCTAAACGTGGAATTTTGGAAAAATTTGTGAAGAATTGCCAGCAATCATACAGTCCTTCACAATACATTACACTTGATGAAAAGCTAGTCTTTTCGAGGAAGGTGCTCGTTCAAACAGTACATGCCTTATAAGCCCGCCAAATACGGGATAAAAGTGCATGCCTTAATTGATACACGTTCCTATTATGTTTTGAACCTGGAAATATATCCAGTAACGTAGCCAGAAGGTCCCCATCGGCTAAGCAATTCTGCATCAGACATTGCTGAGAGACTCATACAAACTATTTCTGGTTCTACCCGGAAAGTAATGTTTGACAACTGGTACGTTAGCTACGAATTGATGATGAAACTGCTAAGAGAGCATAAATTAACTTCCGTAGGTACGCCCAGAAAAAATAATCGTTACATTCCTGACAATTTCCTGTCTAAAAAAAAAATAAAGTCTCAAACAAGTTTATATTGCTTCCAGAAAGATATAACACTTTTATCTTATGAACCAAAACCGAATAAAAACGTGTTGCTGATGTCCACAATGCTACATGACGGAGTGACTGATGAAACAACTGGAGACAAGAAATTACCAGAAATGATAAGATTATATAATTTCACTAAATGCGGAGTTGACGTTATAGATGAACTTTCTGCGAAGTACAATGTATCAAGATATTCGCGTAGATGGCATCTGACGGTCGTTTTTTCAGTTTTAAATACTGCAGCCATTAATGCTTTGGCGATTTACAGAGGAAATAATGAAGATTTTAAACGTCCTAGAAGAATGTCTATTAAATCGTTGGGCCTTGAACTTATCCGAGATTATATGATCGAAAGGAAGAATATCGCGAAGAAAATATTGTAAATGACAATTCTGCAGTACCATCTGTTAAGATACCAAAAGTTTCAGGAAGGCGTTCCATATGTCAAAGGAATCGAGATCGTAAGACAAAATATTCATGCACTTATTGCAAAAGGTTATGCTTAGACCATACTGTGTAATGTTTCCAAAATTGTCTGAATTCGGATAGTTAATAGCTTTTCTTCTATTTGAATTACAATTTGTAGATCATTTATGTTTTTAGCTTTAAATTTTTGTTATTCAATGTGTATCTTTGCGTAGCATGTTTATTTTTCTTGAGAAACAAATTTGAGTTGTAAAACAAGAGCCGCAGTCTAAACATTTGTAGGGATTTCAGTCTGAAATTAGAATTGCATTCTCAACACTTGCATGGTTTTTGTCAGTATGAATAAGCTCGTGTTGGTTTAGATGAGCTTTTTGTCTAAAACTAGAACCGCATTCTAAACATTTGTATAGTCTTTTGTCAGTGTGACTAACCATGTGGTTTATTAAACTCGATTTCAGGGTGAAATTAGAATTGCATACGAAACATTTGAATGGTTTTTCGCCCGTATGAATAAGCATGTGTTTATTTACATTAGCTTTATGGCTGGAACTATAATCGCATTGCAAACATTTGTATGGTTTTTCATCGGAGTGAATAAGCAAGTGACTTTTTAAACTCAATTCCAATTTGAAACTAGAATTGCACTCTAAACATTTGTATGGTTTTTCATTATCATGACTAGACTTGTGCGTCTTTAAATTATATCTACTTGAAAAACAAGAACCGCATTGATAACATTTATGTAGCTTTCCATCTGTATCTATTTTAGTGTCCACATCAGATTTATCCTTTGTGAGTTCTTTCTTATTTTCCTGATTTGCAGGTTCATCAAACATTGTAGTTTTTATCAAAGTTAACTTGGTATCTGAAGCCAAACCCTCACAATCGTATGAGTTTTCACTTTTAAGAATACTCTTACAATCTATCAGTCGCTTTTCTAATTCGTTTTTAATGTCTACTTCATGACGATCCATGAACAATAGTTCATTGTGTAGAATTTCAAATTTCATGTCCGCATAAGATTCATCGCCAGAGTTTTCTTCCGTAATTTCCATATTTGTATGTTCACTTTTTATCGAATTCATATCAATCTTACGTATATATTTATGTTTCTGATTTGGACATTTCCATAGGTAGCTAAAACATATAATTATATATAGCTACATCGACAAAAACTTGATGATTAGAATTGCCTTACATATGATATAAATAAATGATTCATTAATTAGTATCTAATATCCACTCCTAAAACGTTGAGTAATGATGTCAAGAAAATATCTTATGTGTACTCGATACTTTACTAAATAAATATTTGCATTATAAATAGCATATTTTCGTTAATGTCCAATTCGAGTAAAAATTAGTCGTTTTCCTTTTACACAAAAGATTTGAGTATATTTAGGCTGCAAAAATTTTATCACTTGATTGAGCGTTCCTTTTGCACGTGGGAACTGTAATTTGAAATGTGAGCAAACTCAGTTTTTGTAAGAATAACTTGGTTTGTGCTTTGATGTAAGGATGGTTAGTCTATGTCTATCAACTATCTCTCAATTATGTGAAGATGATGACTTGTTATTAATTAATTATATTTTTCGTTCTTTTAATAATTGTTCGTTTTCCATAAGTAGCCAATTAATCCCTAACAGTTTCTAATATTCATATTTGCATCGCATATTTCTTGTTCGTTTAGGGAAAAAATATTTTCCTATTACGATAGATTTCGCCTTATTCTCCCCCAGGAGAGACTATTTAACATGCGTACAGTCTGACGCGCCTATTACAATTTTATAATAAAAAAAATCTTCTTTTTATCTTCTTCTCTGTTTTTTTCGCTGTTTTGCCTTTTCAGTTTGTTATCTATATCCTTTAATTTGTTTCCACATCGCACTATCCTTTCACTATTCTATCCTATCCTAACCATTGTACTTTTTCCTCACCATAATTTCATCTGAAAAATCTCATCTTAAATTTCAGTTCTTAAGTGCAAAAGGAACGCTGAGTCATGTAAGCATATTCTTATAGATTTAGAATACTCAAGTAAATTTTGTTAAAGGAAAGTGACTATTTTTTACTCGAATTGTGAAGTAATGAAATATTCCCAATTCATAATTTAAATACTTCTATACTTGTCAAGTACCGAGTATGCATAATAAGAACATTATTTATTTAGCTAATAAACTATTACAACTATAATATTTAGGTTTTTTTTTTGTTTTACGTAGGAAGTGGAGAAACCTTCAAAACGCGAAGGATGCCCGATGCATTCGACAGTTTGTTATAAGACAAGGAGTCATGTCAAGGGATTGCCTGTGCAAGCAGGGAAACTATTGAGGAACTGTAAGGAGCGGTGATTACAGAATCCGAGACGAACAGCCGTATTAGGAAATGTTATTCAACAGAAAGAAGACGACAATAGACCTTACGTGAAGATTACGTTTGGAAAATTAGAATTTTTAGCCTTAATTGGTACCGGTGCCATGTATTCATTTATAGGTGAGAAAGGTGAGATTGGCTGATGAAAAAGATTGTAATTTACAGGGAAGTTACAAACTAAATATTGAAGTGAATAATCGGAGATGTCACCAAGAGTTTTTATACCTTCCTGAACTAATTATTGAATTTATCTTGGAAATGGATTTCTTTCAATGTAACCGGATTCTCATTGGAATTAATAAGGGACAGTAAAATTTTATAGACAGAAGAACCACGCCTACAAGAAAACGACAGGATAAAACTAGAACACAACTGGGAATCACAGAAGTGAATGCAGCCACTGAAGAAAATAACAAGAAGCCTACAATGAATATTTCACCTGAATTGGACGCTGACTAACAACGAAGATTGAGAATACTGTTAAATCAAGTGTTACGTGAGGATCATATAACGGGACTAACTGATTTGGTGGAACACAAGATTACCTTAAAAGAAATCGAACCAATTAAACAGCGATACCGACCACAGAACCCGAAGATTCAAAAGATTCTAAATCAAGAAGTAGATGAGATGTTGAGGAATGGCATCACCGAGCAATCTACAAGTCTGTGGAGTTCGCAGATAGTTATGGTCAAAAAGAAGAACGGAGAATATCGTTTTTGTGTGGACCTAAGAAAAGTCAATGACGTCAGCATAAAAGATTTATACCCATATTACCGTACATCAATTCTATATTGGAGAAGCTGCGAGAAGCAGGATATATGTTCACTATCGATTTGAAGCAAGGATACTGGTAAATTCTGTTATACGAAGATGGTAAACAAATTATAGCATTTACAGTACCAGGAGGAGGATTATTTCAATTTAAACATTTCAGTTACTGGATAGAATAATCACACCCGACATGGAACCAATGGCTTCTGCGTACTTAGATGACATCATTGTGCTAGGTAAATCATTTGGAGAACATTTGAATAATCTACGAATTGTATTCAGAAGATTAAAGAATGCGAAATTGAGGATTAACCCCCGAAAAGTGTCAATTCGGAAAGAAGTCATTATGTTATCTGGGACATCTTGTGGATGATGAAGGAATCAGGACAGATCCGGAAAAAATGGAGGCTATAAATAGGATACTGCCGCCGCATAATATCAAAGGATTACGAAGCTTTTTAGGCATGGCCTCATGCTACCGAGAATTTTTCGCATATAGCACAACCGCTGCACGAACTATTAAAGAATAATAGAAAATGGAATTGGTCGAAGGAAGCATTAAAAGAAGCTTTAACAAAGGCTCTTGTATTAGCACCGCCAGATTTTGAAAATGAATTCGTACTGCAAACTGATGCGTCTGAATATGGATTAGGAGCAGCTTTAATACAAGATTTCGACGGATATGAACATGTTATAGCATATGCCAGCCGTAGCTTATCAAAAAATGAGAAGAATTATTCAGTTACTGAAAAAGAATGTCTCGCTATTGTGTGGGGAATTGAGAAGATGGGACCTTACCTGGAAGGATATAAATAGGAATGGAAGGATATAAATTTACTGTGTTGACAGACCACCGACCATTAAAATGGTTGCACTCAAAAAAGAGTCCAATTGGAAGAGAAGCAAGATGGAGCGTCTTTCTACAACAATTTGATTTGGAAATTAAATGCTGAAAAGGAACTCACAACAAAGTAACCGACACACTCTGACGATATCCGATTAATCAAGAAGACACACCGAGGATGTGTTTTGAAGAAGAAGTACCACTGTGCGAAGAAGTGGTATTAAAATTAAGATGTCCGAAAGCTGTAATTACTGATAATGGTTTTCAGTTTGACAGAAAAATTTTTCAAGACTTGATGAAGGAACTAGAGCATAGGTTTACACCGCCGTATACACCGCAAGCAAATCCAGTGGAACGTGCAAACAAGACAATTAAAACAATGATCGCGCAATACTGCGAAGAGGATCAACGTACATGGGATGAAAATTTAAAAGAATTCATGTTCGCGTTAAATACATCGTGGCATGAATCTATCGCCTTCACCCCCGCTTTTCTTAATTTCGGAAGAGAATTAAGACCGCCGAACGTAGTATTCGAAGGAATAGCAAAACAAATAAACCGGAAGGGAATGATATTCCCAAACCGTATTTAAAGCGTCTTAATAAGTTGAGTGAAACTTATGAATTCGTAAGGATTAAACTAAACCGCGAATTTAACCGGCAAGGACATTATTATACTTTAAGACGACGCGATTGGCGCTGCAAAGTCGGTGAAAAAGTAATGAAACGGGAATTTCATTTATCCTCCGCTGTTAAAGGTTTTGCATCCAAACTCGCTCCAAAGTATTCTGGTACTTATACCAAAGTATTCTGGTATCTTATGGTTGAAAAAATATATTCACCTGTAGTTTACCGATTCAAGAATGAACGAGGGAAATTATTCGATCGCATTCATATTAAAGATATGAAAACCGCCCATTAGTTTTTTTATATATAGGGAAAAATTGAATATGCCGCTTCCTCATAGCATACGCCCAAAATGGCTAGGGGAACCACCCCGAAAGGCACCAGTACCTGCCACCCGGACATTAAAAGGAGATAATCTAAAAAGAAAGCAAGGAACAGCAAACCAACTGGAAAAAAATAAAGAAATTGGCCGCCCTGTTAAGTAGACGAAATACACGGCCCATCCCGCCGGGTAAACAAACCACCAAACCCGTTCCGAATAAAGCAAAAATAAATCCAGCGAAGAAGGAGGAAGTGACGGAAAAGCCAGAGTCTGCACCTGAGCCTAATGAGGTGATGGACAAGATATTTGCAGATATACTGGCACATTAGAAAATTTTAGATTGGTCAGCTACTATCAAAAAACGTATAAAAGAAATTGGAAAAGACCGAAGGAAAATACGTATCAAATCAGTTTCGGGAGATTACCGATGGGTCTCAGTATCGAAAGATAAATTTAATAATAAATAATTGTTTTAATAATAAATATTTTTTTTTTTGAATAAAAGTTTTGGTTAAATTACCACTGTTTATGATTTCATATGTATACCGTTTATGTAAAATTTTAAATAATTTTCTGCCGCTGGCGTTGTTTTATATAACAGAAAAAAACAAAATGAGCAAGTCATACTCGTCAAGCTGTTTGGAAGAGTTCGACCGCTACAATATTAATCCGCCGACAACTATGAACACATCAGCTACTCAACAAACCATCGTGACGCTGGGTGAAGCTGACACCTTAGCAGATACATCAAACATCCGTTGAAATTCTGCTCCCGCTGTGGACTAATAGGCGTCCTAAGCTGTGAATGTTTCTGTTCGACGAGGTGAACATTCAGGAGAATCGAATATTGAAGTCTAGTTGTTAAGAATATATTGTATTAGAGTTCTTGTAATAACTACTGTATCTAGATTTCGGTTTTAGTTTAAAAAAAGTAAAAGTTTTTTAGAAAGTTTTTTAAAGAAAGGGGAGGTGTGTAACATAGTTACTTTTAAAACAAAGAGAAATAAAATTAATTCGGGACAGCCGATTTAAATTAACGTCGTCTATAATATTTACATGTATTATTGTGTGAGAAATATAAATAAATGTCAAATGGGAGTGTTTTCCTATTCTATGTTAAAAGTAAAAATGATGTGTATACGTGTTAAGATAAGTAAATTATGTTTGGAAATTAATTACTATACTTATTACATATATTTTTTTGTTATAATTAAAATTAAAAGATTATTTGTAAGAATTACATATCAATTATTCTGCTGTATGATAAACGATATGATAATCCATTTATCCTGCCGCGCGATGCTTATGCATTGGGAAGGGTTAAGTAGAATTTGTATACTACTTAACCCTTCCCAGCGATACCCAGCGAGAGGGAACCCTTCCCTTCCCATTTATGTGCGAGTGAGATAGTTAGTACTTTTGTCGTACGTACGAATGCTGCATTAAAGGAAACACGAATTACTGTTGCCGTTATTACGCACAGATATGTGATGTATGATATCTTATACCTTCTAGCCTCCGTGTATTAGGATTTGTTAATAATTTTATAAATTATTTATATTTTAACTCGCGCGAGTACACTCTTTTCTATGAGTACCCGTGACGGGTCAGAACATAATATGACTTTACACACATGGCAAGCAGCTAGAGATACAGATGACTTTTAGCCTATAAATTAGGCGCGCTTACGCCTTTTTAAGAGAGTCTCGCATCACAATTCGAGAAGAAGCCATCGTAGCCAGCTCCGAGCCACCAGCGACCAGTGAATCTACCGATAAGCGTTTGGTAAGCAACATTATATACTTTGCATTGTATTAGTTATACTGCATGTGTTGCTTAGCTTGCTCCGTTGTTTTGTGTGATAGACCGAATTGCATGTTTTAATTAGCTTGCTCCGTAGGATTACCCGTATGCATGTGAAGCATGTTTGCAATTTTGTTTGAACCTGTCCGCTACCGCTTTCCTTTGTACTAAAATGTATATCATTAGTCCAACAGCTACGTCAGTTCAATCAGGCGACGTTGCATATAGTGTACTAGTGGTCGTCACTTGGCGTACAGTAGCGTTAGTTCTCTCAGGCAACGCTATGTTGCCATAGTACTTACTTTGTCTCACCATTTATACTACGAGCGCATGTTGTTGAGTATAGCTGCTCCAATACACTAACATACAGTAACGTTAGTTCTTCCAGGTAACGCTACTCCGTCTTTAGTATATACTACTAGTGAAGCTGATGACCAGGTTGGTGTACAGTAGCGTTAGTTCTCAGGCAACGCTATACAGCTGTAGTATCTGCCATATTTCACCGTCCGAACTAAGAATGTATGTTATTGATGAACTGGTAGTGTTCACTGACATACAGTTGGGTTAGTTCTTCCAGACAACGCTACTGTCCAGTTTCTAGGCATGTGTTGATTACATAGAGTAATGAATATCCCATTATCTGTAATGCTTGTTTTAGAAACGCTATCCCTATTTCATCTGACTATTTCCTTTGGTCTTGATATATTTATTTTTCTAAGCTGTGTAAAATGTGCACCACTGATTTGCAATCCAAAGCTGCTTGCCTGCACCTCATACTCTATGTCTGCAGCAATATCTTCGACGCTATTGAGGTAGTATCGGTTAAAATGATCAGCTATGTCTCTCTCGTCTGTATTACAATTTTCTTTTATTTTCTCTCCAAGCTTTGTTTGCCTATGATGGTTTTTAGTGTCTTCCACATATTTTTCTGGTATCTTCCACATATTTTGATTTTGATCTATTTTGCTTCCATAGAATTTTCGTTTCTTTGCCTTCAATAATCTTGTCATTTGATTTCTCTTTTCCTTGTATTTATGTTTCAATAGAGTACATTACAGTTTAACGAGTCATAATTCTAATCTTTATCTATTAGTTTATTCATTACACTTTCATAATTTATTATCCATTTGTAGTAGTAGTAGTTTGGTGTGTCTAATTTTTTCCTTGTATTGAGTATGATGTCGATAGTTTCATGATCACTGAATTTTAATTGTTTTTCAGTTTCTATATCTAAGTCTAGGATATGTGTTACTACCCAGTCTATGCTAGTTGCACTGTTCTCTGTTATCCATGTAGCCTCCATTATTACTTGCTTAAGATTTTACTTGTTAAATATCTGCTTTAGTCTCTTTACATAGTTATCTTTTTTCTTCCAATCTAAATTTAAGTCTCCGATTAGAATCGTATTCTTTTTTAGTTTTAATTCATCTAAAAGATTATCTAGATATTCGCAGAATTCCGCACCACTGCAACTGGGTGACCTGTAGATTAAACCAAGATTATAGTATATCTGCTTTATTTTGAATTTTAAAAACAAATACCAACAATCATTTTTGTACTGTAGGTTATTATATTTCTTGTACTCTATGGCTTTACTCATATACATTGCAACTCCGCCCGTGCGTCTACTCTGTCGATTACACACTATTAGATTATAGTTCTGTGTCTGGAGTTCCTAATTATAAATTTCGTTCGTAACGTGAGTTTCTGTCAAGCATAATATAACAGGCTTGTACAGTTTTAACATATTTATTATCTCATCTTTATTTTTAATTAAACTTTGTGCGTTAAGGTACATCATGTGAGCATCTAATTGCTATGGATCATATGCAATTCTTCTTTTTACCAAGCCATAAAGTTGTTTATATGAATTACAATTTTTATCAACTACAGTGTGATTTACATCTCAGTTTCTCCTATGTAATTCGTTTTCCGTTTTACAGTTTATGCAGGTCACTGTTTCTGTGCTACAAATTTCCAATTTGTGCGCATGTGCACAGTTGGGGCATAATATATCACTTTTGCAATTTGTCGCCAGGTGTCCATACTTGCAACATTTATAACAGCGGATAATGTTAATAAATTCTGTTGTTCAACACAATTTGTTGGATTTAAATTTGGCGGATTAACCACAACTGTATCTTGTGTTTGTAGCGCCATGATAAAATAGGAAATGTCATAAAAAGAAGAAGAAGAAAAAGAAGAAAAAATGTAACTAACCTAGTATAAGTGTGTGTACAAAAATATAAAAATAAGTTAATAAATACTTAATTAA
>WYDF02079812.1:0-11183 GCA_009867245.2 Adranes taylori | reverse complement strand
TATATATATATGTAAAATACATAATATATAAGCAAAACTGTCTTCGAATTCGCAAAACATATATGTAGAACGTTATGTAAGGAAAACAAGTGTCTATCAAATCTGTATATATCTGTCAGGTTTTAATTCTGAGATATTGCTTTATTTGTGCGAATAACTGTCATCTGAATATGTATTATGTATGTGCATAATGCACCGATTTAGAAAATCATTGTTCCTTTTATATATTTATATAACCATGTACTCTGGCTTTGAATATGCAGGGGCGGTTTTTTTTTTGTTTTCATGAATTAATTGATGATTATTATAAATTGTCTTATTCATTTGTCTACTCTATTTGAGGCTGTTAAGTCGATAACAACTTTTTGTTAATTGATTGTTTTTTATTTAATAGAAATGGACGATTCAAGCACTCCTCGCCGGCAGTACTCAAATTAAATTCGGTTACGTTTCACGCGCTCATGTACGCGATAATAGTAAACATGTAATTCTCGGTACGCAACAATATAAACCGCATGAATTCGCCACTCAAATCAATCTGAACATGGACAATGCATGGGGCATTCTACGATGCATCATCGATATTCTAATGACGAAACCAGATGGTAAATATTTGATTATGAAAGATCCAAATAAACCATTGATCCGGTTATACGATATTCCGAATAATACATTCGAATCAGACGGTGAATCCGAATCGGATGAGGATGTTGTTGTCGGAAATGGTGGTACGACGACTGGAGGTGGAGATAATACTTTTGGAGGAAATTATTCAAGTACTAAACGCGTATAAAACTATCGTATACTTTTATTCTAATATTTTTATTTGTTTTATTATGGTAACAAATAACTTTTACATGATTAATTTTTGTTTTAATATTACGCATTGATGATGAAGTTTATTACCTTAATATCCTAAAAATGTTGTCATCGCATTTCCTTTTGAGAGCAATGACAAAAGTTCTCAAAAGAATAACTGATCTATTCCCAAAAGTTTAAATGTGCTAATAACATGTTCTAACTAGTTTTTGAGGACGTATACAGGTTTAATTTGCATATTTAAATAAATTAATTAGGTCTGAAATTAATGTAAATTCACAATATGCTGTTTTCATTTGTTCATTTTTAACACGAAAACATATAGTCCCGATAATCTAAACTTTGTTGAGTTCAGTTTCCTTCTGGTTTGTTTCCATTAATAGCATTTTGAATTTCCATAAAAGTTTTTCCTTTCGTCTCGATTAGAAAACAAGCTGTAAATATAGATCCACTTATGCATATAATTGAAAAGAACCAGAAAACGGTATAGATTCCAAATGCTTCTGTACTGGGTTTAAAAATCTGTGCTACTATAATATTGGATGTGGCACCGTAAAAAACAGATAACGATACTGCTTTTCCTACAATTAAAGACATTACACTTAAAACTTTATGCTACACGATAATTATTTAGTATAATATTATATTACTCCATGACAGTATTAATCCAAGACAAATATTAATCATCGAAATTTATTTTGTCGCTTTCAAAATATTCCCCATTTGAAGCAATGCGCATATGCCAACAATTCACCGAAACATCAATAAGGATGGGAAAAAACATTCTTTTGTTGAACAGTTCTTTTAGAAGCCCTGAAAATTGTTTCACTCAAAAAAAAACATCCATTCTACAAACTGTTCCATTACAACTGTTCAAACTATTTCTTTTGCGAGCTATGAACATGAACTTACTATGGTAGAAACTGTAATTGAAGCACACTGTTGAGAGAAAGTGTTAGCGATTTCCACATTTTTAATAAATTTACTTTTCCTTTTGAATTCTAGTTTCTAGAGTGGCGTAGTATCGCTTTGTATACAGCTATATGCTAAACTAAGAGAACAAGTAGAATAAATGAATTCTTTTACCTTTTGCATCAGCTGGAAAATATTCTCCCAATAGTGTATAGGGTACTGAATCCAATCCCATTGGAGCACCAATAAGATATATTATTAGTCCTGTAACTGGAAGCCAAGACAAATAAGCGACATCTGTTTTTATGTAGTCCTGCAGAAAGAAATACAAGCCTTCGCCGAAACAAGCTAAGCCGCATACTAGCGTTGAGATAATTAATAAACACTTACGTCCCACTCTATCGACCAAAAAGGAACAACCAATTACTAAAATTATATCGTTTCATTATATGTTTGATTCATTTAGACCAGCTATACTCAACCTTTTTTTTTTTTTCTTCGGGCCGCATAGATTGTACACGGGTCGCAACACTTTTGGTGAGCGAAAAAAAAAGAAAATGAAGTTAGAATATAACCTCATTTCCTTTTATTTTTTTGTGATGAACTTTTTTTTAGGTCATCCATACCCATATTTTTAAAAAGCATCTTCTTAATAATAGTGTTTCGGGCCGCACATAAAAGGTTGGCGGGCCGCAGGTTGAGTGTGGCTGATTTAGACGCTATTAGTTTGTACTATTTTGTGAGGTGTGTTTGTTTAAAAATACTAGTTGTTAAATTAGACTATTTTGCGAAACCGGGGGACAGGCGACAAATATTAATAGCTAACATAACGACTAATTCAATTAGTTAACAATGTAAGAAAATTTAAAAATGACCGAGAGGTTTAATTTAAAGGGAAAATTAGAAGGTGTCGGTATATGTTTAATTCTCGTATATTAATTTCTTAAAAACTTTTATTTAACTAATTCATAAATGATTTTTTTTATTCTCTATTTATTTAACATTACGGATTAAATAAATAGAGGAATACTGAACATTTGGGAGATGTAATTTAAAAATCTAACGCAACTGGAAGCTTGGAAAGAATATTAGAATAAATAAAAGAATTTGAAAGTTGAATAATTATATAAGCATTAAACTCGAATAATTAAATCAGAATCAAACCTTTGTAGAGCTGATATTAATTTACCAATAATGCCCTTAGTAACATAAAAATTAACTGATTTAGAGTCTGAGCAATCTATGAAGATCTATTGCATTAACTCATGGAAATTAAAATTATATCAAATAAGACGCGAGGTTCTTAATGATAACGCTAAAAATTAACTCCTTTATTCTTACAAATAATTAACAATATATACAGAATCAACAAAAGAAAAAGAAAGCAAGTTTGTTAAAAGTTTAAAACAAACAACTCACGTAGTAATAAGAAAAATAGAAATGTTTAAAGTAAAATCTTGTAAAATAAAATTAAATCATAATAGAAATGGTTATAATTCGGCTATAATTTTCTCCATACATTTACTTAATATTGATGTTAAACTAATTGGTCTGTAGTTTTCTGCTTTGGTTTTGTCTCCTTGCTTGTAGATTGGGATAATTGTTGCACTTTTCCAATCGTTGGGAACATCGCCCCTGATGAGCAATTGATTCATAATTTCCGAAAGAGGAGAACAGATTACGTGCCCACACTTTTTAAGAATTGTAGCTGGCAAGTTGTCTCGCCCAGCGCTGGAATTTTCTTTTACGCTATTTAAGACGTTGAGTACAATTGAATTAAAAAATAATGTACGAGCTGCCATTTAGCTTTAACGAAAAGAACCGCCATTCTAACAACAACCTGACAACTTGAAATGAATTATGTGACTATTCCTTCGCTCAAAATTGATTATTCTAATTCATTCTCGCTTAGTTCCCAAAAATATCGACTGTTATATCTAATTTTTCTAGCATATAAACTACTTAAGATGTTATATCATTTTTACAATAAAAATTTTATATTCTGTTCTTTGTTGTTAAATTCTGTCTTTGTTGTTAAACTTTGTGTTAAGAATGAATCCGGATGTTGTCAGTAAAACTTTATATATTTGATTAACCCTTTGACCCGACTTTTGCTACTTCAATTTTTGATGCGTGCAATATTGTAAACCTACATTATACTCTATTAAGAGACTTTATATGCCAATGATATATTTTTAATGTTATCCAAAATTGAAATTTGAGAGTGCCGGATGTATCTGTCCCATTAGCATTAAGCGGCACATTAAATCGGCTTAAGCGGCATGTACTGTTTCAAGATTGACCTTTTAAATTTAGCCATAGATTCATCTGTCCTGGCATGGGAACCAGTCAAGAATACTTCGTCGAGATAATATGTTTTTACTGTCTACAGGCTTCTCAGGAACTGCCTAGTACATTGTTGAAAAAACAGAGTGCAATGGTCGCGGCTATTTGCGTCTTTAATGCATGGATTTCCGTTCCTTCTTTTATTTGACCAATAATCATGAAACTACGGCAAGCGACTGTACACATACAACCGACAAAAATCATAATTTCGGCTACATCTGTAGGTGGAATATTTTTCTTATTTTATTCATTCATAATCTTGATCCGCAGAAAAGACATACTTGCAAAAATGTATCCAACTTTGTAGAACTTGTATGTAGTTTTCTCAGAACTACATCATTTCGAATAGTGGCCATTGTTTTTTAGGTTGGAAATCTATAATTGATTCTACATCATGCCAGTGGATGATTTCACTTAGTGTAGCAGTGACTATCTAGTTGGGGGGTCAGGCTCGATGATTGCTGAAATAGACGAATCAGGAAAGTCATCACTATCATTTGAATCGTATAAATGACCGCTTTCTTCAAATTTGCGTGTTTTGGCAGAATTTTGTTCAATTGATTTATAACAGCTATCAGAGTCGTCACTTTCATGGAACGGGTAATCTTTATCGGTAAGAATTATTTGCTAAATATTCTATTTTCTCCTGGGTTACAGACTTTAGGATTCATCTTGCTAAAAAGGTATATTTATAAATTTGAGTTGATACTATTGGGACATATTTGCCCCTGTTATGTTTACTGATGGTACATATACGTTCCGTAAAAGATAACTCTAGAATGAAGCACAATACAAATAAAAGTTTATAAATACAAAATCAGTAAAGCATGACTCATTAATGGTACTTACTTTTCAGCAACAATATCGTCAATAAGTAGTAGTAATTTTCCATAACGTAGACGAAGACACAAAAGATCACGTGACTCAGATATCAAGCACTAAATGGTCACGAAACATAAATGTAACACGAAGTACCAGGTTTGTGTAAACAACTCGAAGGTACACGAAAATTTACAAGGATATCATAAGTAATTTTGGGACAAACGTACATCGAACCCATACGGAGTTTTTAAAATATTGTTAGAACTTACACGTCCCGTTCGGTGCGAAAGCGTTAATATCTATTGCAATTTCACATGACTCATTAGAAGCAATGCATAGATATCAGGATTAACACAATCATAAAAACACAAAGCATTTTGCACAATAGGCTTTACAGATCCAATTCTTTCTTTTACAGATCCAATTCAATGAAAACGCCTTTCACGTAGTGGTAATTTATGTTTTGGAAATAAGAAAAAGTCGTGCGGGGCCATAATGTTGAGATAATGAACGCTTTGTGTGAGGGTTAATTATTTTCCGCAGTTAGGGCCTTTTGCGTAGGATATTTTAATACAAACGTGTCATAACGCTTTATGTACCTCAACTAGGAATTCTGATTGCACAACACTTCTATAGTAAAAAGTCGGAAAAACCGTCAGCATTACCTTAACTTTTGAGTGGCTCTGACGTGGCTTTATTGGTTTTGGCTTATTTTTCCCTCTATATTCAGCACCTTCGTGACTTGTTACATGTCATATTTGTAAATCTGTTTCTTCTTTCTCGCAATGTTGAGTTTCATGAAAGTAGGATCGAATCTAGACTGATGCCATAAGTTGTTAACAACTTTTTTTCCGATATTCTTTTTGGATAAAATCGAAACAACGCGCTCGGCGACGTGTTTCATGCCCAAATTATCAAGAAGAATGGTACGAACGGTTTTGTGTGAAATACTGAGGTCCAAAGCCATCTTTGGGAAGCTGACATGACACTTTTCCATTACGATTTCTTTCACTTTATGTTTTTATCGGTTGAAGATTTGTCAGCTTTCTAAAGTGCACTTTGTTACAGTTTTATTTACAAAATGGAATATTTAATAATGGAAAATATGTTTCCTCTGTTGGTGCCTATCCTTTTTGGATGTTGGCAATCACATTGGTCCATATAACCTTGCTTACAGCTGCTCTGAATTATTGTACGGTAGTCATTCCTGATTACGACCTAATATTCTGCAACCATAATGTTCGCCGACGCCCTTGATCCATTCTTCCCTCTTCTTGCCTTGCAGTATTAATTAGACCATTCTAAATTTCTCATTTCGCATCACATGTTCGAAGTATGCCATTTTCCTGAATTTCACACTGCATAGTTTCCAGTTCTTTTCGCATCCGTTGTATCACGGTGTTATTTATGACATGGTAACTGTAGGATATTCCGAACATACAACGGTAGCATCACATTTCAAATGCTTCTAGGCGCTTAGATGTTGCGTCAGTCAAGGTCAGGTTTTACTCCATAAATAAGGATGCAGAACACATAGCACATTAGTAATCTTGTTCTTATACCAATATTCAGATGCATGTTCCGTAAGTCCTTTCTGAGACGATTGAAAGTCTTTCTTTTTCTATGCCGCTTCTAATATCCCGTGAATGATCCATTCCTTGTTTAGACTGCAACCCAAATATGTGACTCCGTCCGTAGTTTTCAATATTTGAGAACTAAGCTTCATAACATATTTGTCACATATTCCACAGTGCGATCTATTAATTCAGGCAGTCTCTCAGCACTATTAGGATTGTAATCGTCCTCTTACCTTAAGTTATTAATGACTTATCATTGATTTTAATGCCTTCTCTTGTCCCATTGAGGGCTTCTCTAACCAACATATCCGAATATATATTAAACAAGAATTGGTGAAAGAATGCAGCAACCACTCTTTGGTGTAAATACAGCTTTGTCATTAGAAGTAAATCCTTTGTCATCGATATCAGATTCCATCCATATTTGAAACAATTTATGATGTTTTACTTTATCGAGCGTCTTCCCCAAGTCGATGAAACATGCAGACACTGTAGTTTACATCTCGAACTCTCTATCAAATAAGGTTTCCCGTGTGCTAAGCCATTTCCTGTGCCCTTTCCTAAAACCGAAGTGAAAGTCACTAACTTTTTCCTCGAGTTTTCTACATATACGAGATTGAATGATCAATGATGAACATCTAACAGCGTTTGGCAGGAGAACAAAAGTGGAGGACAATCAGTCTTTAGGTAGTACACTAGTTTCATCGATTTTATTAATCATTTTTGTCAAGAGTTTCGTTTGTTTATTTTCTAATAGTTTCAGCATTTCCGCCTGTACATTATCCGGTCTAGTTGCCTTATTGTTTTTTAGTCTAGTTATTGCATGTCTTTCTTCATCGATTGTTATCTCCGGTTCTGTCGATCCGTATATAACAGTTTCAGTTTTTGTCTGTTGTTCTTCTTCGAATAGGTCACCCATGTATCTGTTCACCGTTATTAGGTTATTATATTTGTCCAGCACTGAATTACTACCATATGAACTTTTCCTTTCTGTTATGTTCTTAATTTTCTTGTGTAAATTAAATGCGTCGTGTTTTTGTTCTAACATTTCAATTTCTCTACATTCGTTCTGAATCCATATCTCTTTTGCTGTTTTAATCTATTTATTAATTATTCTTATTTCTGTGTTTTCTTCGTTCTTCCATAAGATCTAGTACTTCTTCACTCATCCACTCTGATTCTTTTGTCTCTTCCCTTGCTTTAGTTTGTTATCTGCTACCAAGTTACAAACATTTTTTATTCTATTCCACATATTTTCTATTTCTACATTTTCATGATTTAACTATGGAGTTGATGCATGAAAATATAGAAATTGAAGGCATGTGGAGAAGAATAAAATATGTTTGTAACTCGGTAGCAGATAAACTAAAGCCAGGGAAAAACAAAGAAACTGAGTGGATGACTATGTCATTAAATCTGTTAATTCCTTTTTAATTTCGACTTTTATGCTGTTGTCCTTCAGCCTCTGGATATCTAGACGTTTTCTCTTATGTATCCTTTTCAGACATACTTTAATCCAGATAATATTTATTTATTTATTTGGAAATACCCTTTATAACATAAAAAATCAACTATAACCTTAACTAAATAAATAATATAAAAAATTATTATTATTCATAAAATAATATTAGAAAAAAAAACAAAACATCAGTACTATTCCTCAAGACAGTAAATATAAACGATTATCAAACCATAACAAATCTATTATATTCATATAATAAACTGAATAAAACAATAAAACTGAGCGTTAAGTACATTATAATATATAACAAAATGTTTATATGCCCAGTTTTCTGCATGCGTCTGCACGAAAACTATATAGAGATCTACTAATATCAATATTAAGAATATTTACCAGATCCTAGGTGCGACTAACTGGATCATGTTTATCATAATTAATAGGTTCAATATAAAAGCAAAACAATCTTAAGTTCCGTTCCCTTTGTGGAACCTTCCATTTTATCAGTGATCATAACTCAGAACAGTCAATACTGCCCCCAACCAGTTTTTGGATAAAACATAACTAACATTTTACGACGTTGTTCAAGAAGCGGCAAATTTAATCTCAATCGAATAGAAGTGTAATCATGATAATTCAATATTTCCATGAAAAGCTGCAAACCTTAAAAACTTGTTTTGTTATCTTTCCATATTAGTAATATGTATTTAATATTGAGGACACCATATAATCGAGGCATACTCTAACTTTGACCTTAGAGATTGATAAACAGGTGTTAGAGTGGATAACGGTAATTCGTTAGTGTTCCTGCAAATAAAACCTAACGATTTAGACCTGTGTATGATACCGTTATTTATATGTTCACGAGATGAAAGGTCTTTATCAAACAACACTCCTAGGTCTTTGACCACATTGACTTTTTATTATCTTATTATTTAAACAAAATGTGCTATTCATAATACTTTTGGAAAATGTAATGTGATAACATTTGTCAACATCAATCTTTAAAGCATTGGCTGTACACCATTCAGAAAAACGATCCAATTCTAATTGCATTAACTCAATGTCTTCCCGAGAATTTATTGAAGAGATTATTGTTAAATCATCTGCAAAAGCAAGGAATCTTGTGTTCTTTAAAACCATGCCCATGTCATTAATAAAAATGTTAAATAACAGGAAAGCAATGTCCACCTTGTGGAACATCGGAAATAACTTTATGACTTTAGATACGAAATTACCTAACCTTACTGATTGAGCCCTGTAAGTTAGATAACTTCTAAACCAATTCACAAGATTGTCCTTGAAGCAGAATTTCTTCATTTTGTTTTTATTCAAAAGAATTTTGTGATTGACTATCGAAGGCCTTGGAAAAATCTGTGTATATAGTTTCAACACTAGAAAGGTTTTCTAAGGATCCCAGCAAATACTTTGTAAACACCATTTTATTCGTCAAAGTACTCTTACCTTGGCTAAAACCATGTTGCTCTAAAATAATGAGGTTCTTACAACATTCATACAAGTAGTCGTAAATCAAACTATCAAACAGTTTGGGTACAACTGATTGGTTACAAATACTTCTGTAATTATCAATTCTATTTCTCCCACCACTTTTATAAATAGCAACAATAAAGCTATGTTTCCAGACATTCGGAAATATCTGTTGTGTTATAGATAAATTAAATAGACAGATTAGTGGTTTACAGGCAGAAAAAATGCAGCGCTTTAAGAATATACTAGTAGATCATCTGGACACAACGAAAAATTTTCTGGAAGTTTAATTATCTTTCCAAAGGTTATTGATTCATTAATAATAGGACAAGATATATCAAGAGAACATTCGTATTCGTTATTATCTACGGCATATTTATTACTGGAAAAGACAGATGAAAAAACAAATCGGCAAATAGATCCACAATGGTGTTCCCGTTGTCAGCTATTTTTTCTTCGGTATATATACATTTGAGGTATATAATTATTTTTCTTTTTATTATTAAGAAACTTCCAGAACATTTTAGGATTTATTGCAATGTAATGACTTATTTTAGATAAATACTAGAGTACCACATTCTGTAAATGTATCCTTTTCTTTTCTACAACTAATGCAATTAGTTCTTTACTAAACTAAATCGGTAAGTTATTTGTCTGACTCACTCTTTTCGGAACATACATTTCAATAGCATTTCTAACAATTTTATAAAAACAGTCAACCGCTCTATTAATATCTATGTCACAAAATATTTTATCCCAGTCAATGTTTAATAAATAATTGTTGATCATAAAAAAGTCTGCTTTTTCCAATGATAATATATTTCTTTAAAACTAGGATTACCTACCTGACAATTTTACAACAAAACTTTTTCTTTACAGCTACAAACACACCACCAACCCGACTTTTAATAATTTTATATTTATTTCGATTGCAGCGAAATATATTAAACCCAGGAAAGTTGATTTCTCCATCCGAAATATCCTCCGACAGCTAACTCAACTAACACAATTACATCATATCCACAACAATTAATAGACGTTTCTAATTCTTTAATCTTTATCTTATAACCTCCAGCATGCCGATAATAGAAATATAATGAGGTATTCTCTACTTTTTCCGACGAACTTTAGTATTTGTACTATCTTTGGTATTCCACCTATATATTTGATAATATAATCATTGGAGTTTCCATTATTTTTCATTTTTAATTCTTCAGTTTTATATTAGACACGCTGCATTTTGGTTTGATCCGCAGATATGCGGAATGCTGAATCGCGAATTTTCGTTCTGTTTCGTAATACCTTCCTTACGTCTGCTTTATTCGTTAGTGTGACTAATCAGTCTTTTACATTATTAGGTTACTAAATTTAAAACATTATGTGGTTAGACCAATCGCGCCCTCTGTTGAAAATAACATATATAACAAAGATTTTCAAGTAGAACATTGATAATTATCAGGTAAGACAGCAATGCAGGTTAACGAGAACAATATGTACGAATATCGCCAATATATGCATAATACGGCAAAATACGTAAGAGCAAAAAGTTTGAATATTGCAACTGTAAGCGACTGTTTAAGTATGGAAAATGAAGTGAAATTTAACGCGCGTAATGATAAAAAACACGCATGAACAATTAACAACAATATACTATTGTAGCCTTACAAGAGGTGGATAAAAGAGGTGCATTTGATTGTGTGCAACACAATCTCCTGTTAAAGAAACTATCTTATTTTTTTATAGACGATCAAAGCATCTCT
>WYDF02079801.1:0-11183 GCA_009867245.2 Adranes taylori | reverse complement strand
GCAACTAATCTGTCTAACACTGTACTAACAATCCCCTCAAATCATAGACCCAGGCTGAAGAGGACGACAAATCCTAAGCCTCTTTAATAAATTCACCAAACCTCCTATCTGTACCAATCCTCCAAAGGTAGTGGAGTTTAGTGGGTAAAAATCCCAGACTGTTGGTTGCATCGGGCATCCTTCGTCTTTTGATGATTCTCCACTTTCTACGTAAAGTAAAAAAAAAAAACTTCCTATTCTACGTGACTACCATATCTTTCAGCTGTAGACCGTATATTCTAATATATGTTTTGATATTTATACAATTTTTCAATTGTTTATAGTCCTGATAATAGTTTTAGAACATGAAAAGCGGAACGTCGTCTGATAATTTCAAAATAGAGTTAATTTAAATATAGTATTTTGTTGTCCAAATCTGAAGATTTTTATTTTTCACTATTATCAATGTTATGACTTGGCCTTTTTAAAATATTCGACTTCCCAACATACATCAATTCAATTGGTTCTCATGATTACTTAGTTTCTTTATAAATAGCGTTTTGTGTTATCACGTGCTAAGAATAGAGACCGTTTTACAGATGAACTTTTGTATGTATAAAATGCAAGCTAGTATTATGCTATTTTGTTACCTATCTTATTACTAGCGCCGTTATTAAGGACTTTATTATTACACATATGAATTTTAATAACATATGACGATCATAAGTTATATGTCAATAATATTGTTGCGATTTGAGATATTTTAAACAAATATAATGTTTCATACAAGGGGATTTCTTTATTAAAAGAAACAGAGGATTACTTTATTAATTGAACCTAAATGTACTGAACATTAACGTAAACACATTAAATAACAAAGCTAGTTTATTTAATGTGATAAATATTACTGCCCTAACTTATACATTAAACTATCTACGTAGTGAATTTTCATCTAAACTTAAGTTATGCAGTTTTTGGCATGGCTTGGAGTATAACAACTTTTCCTCCCTATCCCCCAACAAAAAATGTCAGACCAACAAAGTCAGATGCATTTTTGGAGATATCTAGGAATATAAGCACAGCAGTTCTCATCCTCCAGATAACCCCACTAATATTAAAGCCACTAATTAACTGGTTACATAGAATTTTTTTGGATATATCTTTGAGTATAGGAACCGTGGTTCTCTTTCTCCAGATATCCCATGTTAGTATCACTGAATCAACCAACAACAATATGTAACATGTTGAACTATGTGATTACCTAGAAACTGGTATCCTGGCGATTTATAATGAACATCGACTTCTCATTTTGATCAATTTAAATAAGTGTCCATGAATTTAAATTTGTATTCTCCAAACATTTACCTGTGTAAGTAGTAGTTATATAATTACTTTTGATACACAAGCATGAATAGTACCACTAACGAAATTCCGAAACATTCCTTCAAAATTTGAAATCAGGACATAGGTCTTTGCCTACGCTTTGCTTTCTTAGTCTCTACCTTTGCATAACAACTTGGAGCAATTGATAGTTGTCATCATGTGGCTTTTTTTGGAATTTGCGTAGAATAGAAAATCAGATAAATACAATACTAAATAATTCTAATTCTTTGTCTATTGGACAGATATCTACATGTCAGCAGTGTTTTTATTCTCAAATGTGGTTCTAGTTTGTCTTATTATTGATAGAATCTTTTGTCGAACATCTTTTGTCGGTGAACGCATCTGATCGCTATTAGTCATTGTTTATATTGGTTTGTAACATAACATGTTACCCTAAATAAATTAATTACTCTAAATAAATTGTAACAGCACTCTACTAGAAAGAAAGCAGTATATAAGATAAAACATAAACATAATTAAAATGTATGAAGATGCTTACGTATTACGCATTAAATAAGGATATAGAGAAATATAGGTTTAGTTATTATTCACTGCTCAGTACACATTAGTTTTGTGATAAAGAGTACGGAGCCTAACTAATATTGATTCATATATACATTGACTCGCAATTGGAGTCTCCTGTGGCCTCACAGATTTGTGTGATAGATAGTAGAACGCAACAATTGACTGGTGAGTGACTACAAACAGACCCGTAGAACAGAGTAGAAATTGCATAGCGACTCACACCTATAAATACAGCCGTTTTGTATAGAATATTTTAGTTTACTTCATGAACTCGAGAATTTACTAGCACCATCAGCCAGCAATCGGACGACCAGACAAGCCGAGATGTAAGCAGCAACGAGCGACCACCCCCGGATAAGTAAGCGTCTGGTGAGTGTTGTTATATATTTTATACTCTTCTGTTGCATGCATTTATAATAGATTTGTTCCTTTTTTTACCCTACCTATTTCATATACAGCTAGAGTGGATGTTACTAGCCAGTGAATTCCTTGGTAGTTACAGTCACTCTATGGACTTAATGCCAGCGTTGCCCTGGTGTTAAGTGACCTATAGTGGTTCCTAGTATTTCTGACTTTATCAATATCCAAATAATAGTTCTAATATAAACCCCCCACTCCCTGTACCTCCCCACTGTATGATACCCCGCTTTTACATGCTTCTCGCAATAATACAGTTTTGTTTTATTATTATTATTGCACCGCATATAAGTATATTGTTTTGTTGATAACATTATCGCCCTGTTTATTTACGAACTGCCATTATTTCGTTATTGATTTTATTTGACATATGATTTATTGATATCGAATTGTGCATTTATATTTATTTCTTTGCTTGTGCTGTCTATTCGTAAGAACTTAATTTCGTAAGTAGATGCATTTTATTCAACCAAGCTTAACGATGAGAGACAATCTGCCAAGGCTAGGGTTGTACAGAGTTTAGTTAAATTTATGGTTGATCTGTTAAATAAGAAAGTGGTCGCAATCATACCAAGGACAAAGTCAAGTGTTTTATTCCGTGACGACCAACTGGGGGACTGTAACTTTATAGATACTGACTGCACAGAGATTATAACTACATTTTGTAAGTAGGTTTAAAGTAGCAATTAAAGTGACTCGCATTTTCTAAGTTTTGTTCGAATCACTACCTGAGACAAAGGGGGATTGCTACGTTACCCTTTTCCAAAGATAGCTCTTACACATGTCATGTGGAGAAGTAGCAGTCTCTCCAAAGTCACACGTGACATTATCATTAGTTTCTCGTGACTAGTCACACAACTAATTTTGTCGACAATTTTTCATTGTTTGCAAATATTCTTAAATTTTGGCTAAAAAACCGTGCCGTTAGCATATCTTGTATTATTAATGCTTTTACCGTTAACTATGACATCTTTCGGCAATCTATCTTGGGTTTCATAGAATATGGATTCGTAACATGCTTTGAAGAAGGGGTGACAGAATATATCTTTTTCAACTACTTTTCTAACCTCAATGCTGTATCTTTCGTTCTTTGCTTGGACGCAAACTCCAATTCATTCCAGTTTCATTCCAGCAGAGCTGTTGAGTTGTTTGTATATCTAATTAGTCTATTCCTTGCTTACTCAGAATCTCCATTAATATGTCTTGCAAGATTCTATTGAATGCTTTTGCTTGGCCAATGAAGCACGTGGAAGTTAGTGGAGGTTAGTTTACCTGAAATAGAAAATAAGGATATTGTGTAAGAAAGTGCTTGTTATTTTGACTTTTTAGTTTTTTTCCGCTTTTTTATTTTATTTTTGTAATTTTTTGTTGTTTTTGTTTTTGTTATAATATGGGCTTAGGAATTATCTAAGGGAAAGGGCTATTAATTCTAAGATATTTATGAGATCTTCAGCGGAGTCATGCAATGTTTGGATGAATCGAGCTGGCGGATGAGGAAAGGGTCTGCGTGTGGTAGTTTGCTTCGCTGACGACTGGCTTTCCATTTGAAACGAAGTGTTTGGTAGGATATCTGTTTTCTGTATCACGTCTACATAGCAATCTCCATATAGAAGTGAACTTGTAACCGCGAGATCATAGGGAAGAGCATGAACGTATACAAACTTTAGCAGTGGTCAAGCAGACGGGGTGAGAGTGTTTGTCAAGATGCATGCTCAATCGCATAGTACCGTGTTTCCTCGAAAATAAAACCCAGTCTTATAGTAATTTCTGTTGCAAAAGGTACCCTAGGCCTTATTTTCAGTGATATCTCGTTTTTCATGTACAATAATGAACATTTCTTTATGGTCAAGAAACACATTTATTCGGATGCATAATCAAGAAACATAGTAACTCAGGAACCACTTTTTATAATACAGCCATGAAATTCTCTGAAACACAGTCATTAAGCTGTAAATTGTTTACAGGTTATGATTTTTGCGCTTGCGCATTTGAAAGTGTGAAGTATAGCTCTGTAGTCTATCAGTGACTTAATGTCAGTCTTGTAAGTGTGATGCAGAGTTTTGGATCCTTCCACTAAAGAGTCCTCTCAGTGTGGAGATGAAGTTCACGCGTTTGTGTATCGTGGAAAGAGTGTTGCTTAGATCAGAATTTCAGATGAATGTTCTGTTAAAAGTGACACCTAGATAGCATATTTCGAAGTGGGTTCGTTCCAGAGTTGGAGTCTGATGTGGGCACGATTTTAGTGCTTCTTTTTGACATGGTGTTGGGATGCTGAATGAAGATGGCTTGAGTATTACTCGGATTAAGGATGATGCGCTATTTTTGCGCCCATCTTGAAAAATAGTTTAAAGACACCTGCAGCTAACCCAGTAAGCTGTGTCATCAGTGTACAAAAAGTAAGGAGTATAAAGAGACGTTGGAGGTTGGAGATCATGACAGTACATAATGTACACGAGAGAGGTAAGAACAGACCCTTGGTATACGCCAGATTGAAGATGCATAGGTCTGGGGAGAGTGTATTCTATTTTAATTCCGGTTGTACCATCTGACAAGTATGATTGGACCATCTTCAGTGTGCTAGTGTGAATGATGTGAAGCTAATGAAGTTTCAGAATCAGACCAGCATTCCAGACAGAGACAAAAGCGCGAGAGATATCCAAGAATACCGCCAGAGCGCAATAGCCATTGTTAAGAGCACAAGTTACATTTATCTAGTAACACTTTCTCGATTTTTAGGCAGTTTCGCAGGCGAAAAGTGAATATTCTTTTGGAAGCTTGCCTATGAGTGTATAAATGTGATTGGACGATATGAGGAAGCATGCCTACAGCCTTTGCGAGCTATATGAATCATGACCGTTTGGACAGTATTCCAGTTGATTAGGAAATCCCCCAAAAAGAGACATTTGTTCTATATTTCGGTTAGAAGCGTAATGGTATCAGCCGAAATATGTCTGCGGTTACTACGAGTTAATTCGTCTGAATCAGGAGCGGTAGTGTTTCGGATATTTCATTTGAGTTGATCGGATATAGTATGTCATTCTGTCCAGGAAAGTTTATAAGTGGAATGTAGCGAATAAGCAGGTCATTAACTAGATCATTAGTTAGGTCATTAACTAGATTGTTTGTTTCCTCAAGAAAATTAGAGTCAAAAAGTACTTTATTTTTATTTGCTATGTTATATGTATTTTCCAGAAAATCAGCAAAAAATTCAGGTTTATCTGTGGGTAAACCTGAATTTTTTTGTTGAGAATTTGGGTTGTTGAGAATTTGAACTGGTTTTGACCAAAAGGGCAGGCGCTGAGCTGGTTTTGACCAAAAGTGGATAATAGTCTGATGTGATTGAAGTGCCGGCGAAAGCTCTGGTTCCATAAATTGGATTATACTTTCAGTGACTACTATATGGTCAACAATTGAAAAGCCAGTGCCACAGAAAATTGGTTCTATATTTCAAACAGTGGAAATTGAGTAAGAAAATTCGTGAGAAGATCTTCGTATGGGTTGGTTACCAAGTCACCAAAATCGACCTGGCGGGCGTTAAATTCATCCATGCTATGGCTTTTGGATGACTTGAAATAAATTGAAGAAATTCTTGAGGAATTGTTTCAGTAGGTGGGTTATAATAAGAAAAGAAACGAACTGTAAGATTTGTAAGATGAACGTTTGCCGTCACACACTCGAGGTGCTGAAGCTGTGAAGGGAGAGGAAATGGAGTATTAGCATAATTGCTATGGGTTGGCAAAACTATTCCTCTCATGTTACCTAAGCGACTATTTTGTTGAAATACTTTTAAATTTGAAATTTTAATGTCGCTTTGAGTTTTCGTTTCGGTAATAGAGAGGATATGCACTTACTCGGATAAAGGGAGATTTTTAATTAAATAAATTTTATGACTCACTCCGTAGGCATTCACAGTTCCAATCGTTAAATCAATTGAATTGGAATAATGACGATCGAAACCGTGTTCTGTAAATGTGAAATACCAACATTAATGATTATTCCAATTCAATGGAACTGTGAATGACTGCGGAGTGAGGCATAAAATTTATCCATTTAAAAATTTCCTTTTATTCGACATTTAATATACTTACACATAACATAGAAGTACTGACATATTATAAAGTACCAACATTTAATATACTTAATATACTAAATTGTTGTCTCTTCTCATTTTCTGACATTAATTTGGCCATATCCATATCTTATACCTACATAATATTTTCTTCGTTAATTTAAACAAAAAATTTTATGTTCATATCTAAATAACTCTTTCTATCCGCATAAATTCTTGTCCATTAAGAAAACTGAATGAAATTATCCATTGTAATGATAAAGTCATTCGCCCATTAAGGAAAAATCTTAATGCTATTTCCTATTGCAACAGCAATTGCTTATACAAAATATTTTCCTACATAGTACAATAAAAATGATTCGCGTGTTACGCCTACGTTACTCCTACATCTCTTCTCTCTTTTATTACTTCTTCCTTAATTCTTTACAGTTTGTCCTATTCCAATTTCAATAGAAACAAACCGTTCAAGTTCTAGTACGAGGACCGATTGAAAGGTAATGAAATTACAATTTTATTTACATTAACAACAAAAATCAGGACATCAGTAAAGTTTTCAAACAGAATTAATCGTTCGTTTAATGATTTAAAGTAATAGGACCGCATCATGTTTTAAGAGGTGTAATTAAATAGTTTTTGGATACTTGATTTACATTATTTTTAAAGAAAAATGGAACAAATTGGTTGCTTAATGATATAAAGTATCAAGACAACAAAATCTTTTAAGAGGTCTCTAAATAATTTTTGGATGAATGATTTAAAATTTATTTAAAAAATCAATGGAACTATTTGATTTACAAACTTCCTAAAAGGAAAAGGAATTTATTGGTCGTTTATTGATTTAAAGTACCAGCACTGCAGACTTATTAAATATGTGTCATTAGAGAATTTTTCTCTGCTTGATTTACAAAGATATAAACTATCAAGACAGCAACATGTTTTAAGACGCGTTTTTAAATAATTTTGAATAAATGATTTAGAATTGTTTTATAAGAAAAATGGTACTAATGAATCGTTTAACAATTTTAAGTATCCAAACAGCAGAATGTTTTAAGAAGTCTTTTTAAATATTTTTTGTATGTATGATTTACAATTTTAAACTAATTGATCGTAAAAGAATTAGAGTATCAAATGAACAGAAGGCGTTAAGAGGTCTCTTTATTTTTTGGATAAATAATTCACATTTCTTTTAAAAGATATTTGGAACAAATTGACCGTTTAGTAATCTATTGCATCAAGACAGCAAAAGAGGTACCGAAACAGGAGAATGTTTTTAAGAGTCTCTTAGATATGGAGCAAATGGAACTAATTGATCATTTAATGATTTGGAGTATCAAGAGATGTGAATATTTTAAGAAGTCACTTTAATTTTGAGATAAATAATTTAAATTTCTTTTAAAGAACAATAGAATGCTTAAGATTGCTTAATGATTTATCCTACCAAGAGCGCAGAATGTTTTAAGAGGCTTGAAATTACTTTTTTATACATGATTGGCAATTTAAAAAAAAATTTATTAATTGATCATTTAACAATTTATAGTATCAAGGGAAGAGAATGTTTTAAGGGGTCCCTTTAAATAATTTTTGGACAAATGATTTACGAGCACTGGTTAAATGATCATGATTAATAGAAAAATATAAGAAATTGATCGTTTAATGATCTTTAGTATCAAGACAGCAGAATGTTGAGACGCCTCTTTAAATAATTTTGTATAAATGATTTAGAAGTTTTTAAGAGAAACATGGAGAGAACGATTTTAATTATCCATATAACAAAATGTTTTAAGAAGACTTTTTAATTATTCTTTCTACACATGATTTACAATTTAAAAAACTGCAAGTAATTGATCCTACAACAATTATAATATCAAGAGAACAGAATGTTTTAAGAGGTCTTTTTAATTTTTGGATAAATAAATTAACTTTTATTAAAAGAACAGTAGAAAAATGTTTAATGATTTATCATATCAGGACAGCAGAATATTATAAGAGGCGTAATTACCAATAAAGTATGTAATTACATATAAAGTACCCAAACAGCAGAATGTTTTAAAAGTCTCGTTAGATAGATAGTTTTGAGTAATTGATTTACAAGTTTTTTAAATGAAAAATGGAACTAATGGATTGTTTAACAATTTAAAGTATACATGATTTACAATTAACAAAAATTGAACAAATTGATCGTTTAAAGATTTATAGTATGAATACATCAGAATGTTTTATGAGATGCCTTTAAATAATTTTTGATAAATGATTTACGAACAAAGGTTAAAAGAATATGATTAAACAAAAATGATAGAAATTGATCGTCTAATAATAATTTATATGACGTTATAGATGTTTGAAGAGGCTTTATTAAATAATTTTAGGATAATTTATTTTTCGCAATTGAAGACAATTTGAAGACTATTGATTTATCGTTTAATGGGGTAATAGGTACTGGATGAATGAAAGAGTGATGATTATGCAGGGTATGTGGGAGAGGTGAGGAAACGTAGATGCAATGGATGAGAGATTGTGTGGGGATGCAATGGAATGAACAGGAGAGAATGTATGGAAAGAATTGGAGGATATGCTTTGGGCAATAGGGGTGGCGATGGGTAGTAATTGAAAAAGTGATGAGTGCGGTAAGGGATAGGAAAGGAATATAGGGATAGTAGGTTAAAGTGAGAGTGAATTAGGTTAAGGGTAAAGGTAGCAATAGGCGAGCGGAAGAGAAAGTAATAAGTAGAGAAGGGGGGAGTGAATAAGGGGGATTGGATTGAGGGAAAGTAGAAGTATGGTATTGAGGGGGGAGATGAAGGACAAAGGAGGGAAGGCGCGGGAATAATCGGCGTGCAGGACAGGAGGAGATAAGGGGATATGTTGATAGAGAAAGAGGAGAATGGTCTAGGTCTATCCGTCTCCTTCTATCCTTTGGAGTTGGGAAGATGAAGACTTTGATGAAGATGTTTCATTTCTTTTTCTTCTTTTTACTTTTTTGTAATTTTTGTGTTTTGTTAAAGGAATATTGAATTGTTTATATACTTCTGCTTGTGATGATTTTATAATCTTGTATCTATGTTGTATATTGTTACCTGTATTGTATGTAAATCTGTAAGTTTATGCCAATAAGGGTACCTATCTATCTATCTATCTATCTATCTTATCGTTTAATAATTTATCGTATCAAGACGGCAGGATAGTTCAATAGGTGTAATTACAGAATTCTTGGATACTTCCTTGATTTGCAATATTTGAAAAGGAAAATAGAAGCTCATCGATCGCTTAATGATTACCAAAACACCAGAATGCTTTAAGGGTCTCGTTAGATAATTATGAATAATTGATTTACAAATTTTTTAAAAGAAAAATAAAACTAATGGATTGTTTAACAATTTAAAGTGTTTAGCCAGCAGAGTGTTTTAGAAGGTTTCTTGAAATATTTTTGTATAGATGATTTACAATTAAGAAAAAATGGATATAAATAATCGTTTAACGATTTATACAATCAAGACATCAGAATATTTTAAGAGGTCTCTTTAAATATTTTTTGGATAAATTATTTACGAATTGATCATTTAATGATTTATAGTATCTGGACAACAGAATGTTTTAGAGGTGTAAATAAAGAATTTTTGAATACTTGATTTATAAGTTTTTTTTTGAGGCTGGAATATGTTGATCTTTCAACGCTTTAAAGTGTCAAAACTGCAGAATGTTTTAAGAGATGTTGTTCAATCAAGATTGAACAGAAAAGAATCACAAAAAATTCAGGAATATAAATTTTTGGAGATATTTTTATTTCTCAATTTTTTCATGTTACATTTAAATTATAGGATCCCTAGAATATTTAAAAATACTTAGTTTATTCTAATACACGTAGTAGTTATCACAGCTAGCAAAATTAAAACAATTGTTATTGCTTCATAACAAAATATTGGAATTAACCATAATCAAGTTCAATGCATTTATTTATTTATTTTTTCTAATACAATTGACGATAGATTTATTTGTAGATGACAAATGAAACAGATTCTTAACACTTACTCATGAAACAGATTCTTAATCCTTAACACTTATACATTTTTTACCTTTAGCAGAGGCGTGAATATTTAGACTTTTTATTTAAGCACGTTAATTAGTTTTAGTTCTGTATATATATATTCGTTGATTTTTTCTAATAAATTTGAAGTTGTATTTTTATAGTTATTTCGCTAATACGGTGTTTTTAATTATTGCATGTTCCCCTAAGATTTGATAACGTATTTAATGGTATCAATCTTTTGTATTTATTGATCTACATTTTATTTAAACTGATTAATTATTTTAAAATATGTTTTAATAATATATTTAAGGTATCCTATAATATTTTAAATTTGCCTTAATTAACCAAATCAATTGAAACTAATCAACTCAATGATTCAATTGAATAACTAAATCAAACTAAGTATTTTTGAAGTCATAAATGGGTAATAATTTTAAATCAGATTAAGTTCTCTCTCAGCGAGTCACACCTACAAGTAAATAAAAGTTTTACCCCGGTTGTACAGATGTTTTAAATTTTTTTTGGATATTTGTTTTACACTTCCCTTAAAAGAAAATGGAATTAATTGATCGTCTAATAATTTAAGTTATCGCAACAGCAGAATATTTTAATGGGCATCATAAGAGAATTTCTAGTATTTTATACTTATATATAAACGTCTAGCTTTGTCCGTCCGTTTGTGTGTGTGTGTCTGGAACGCTTTTGATACTTATTATATCAAGCATTTATGTGCGAGTGAGATATTTAGTACTTTTGTAGTACGTACGAATGCTGCATTAAAAGAAA
>WYDF02079790.1:0-11184 GCA_009867245.2 Adranes taylori | reverse complement strand
CTGTCTCATAAAGAAGAGATGGAGAAACATTTAATGAAGAAAAATGTAGATAATAAAATAGCAAACAAACAACAAACATCGGACCTCAAATTTTCAGAGCCATATTTGAAATATTTACACAAAACGAAATTTTGCAATTTTCTAAAATTTACTCTAGAAAGGTTATTTTTGTAGTAGTTTTTTGTTACATAAGTAACATTCTTAAGTTTACTGTTATGTAATACACCGTTTCGTAACTGCTAGGCACCATCAACAATATTTTTTTAAACGCAATAAAAGCATTTGGAGTAGAAATATTCTGATACTCAAATAGAAATTTTATACGTGAGAAAAATGCGCACACATACACTTATAAGATCAAACGCATACACTTATAATTTTAATTTACTAGTCGCAATTCAATCTTGATATACTAAAATATAATGAAATTAATTTCTTCACTTTCATATTTTTATTGAAACGAGGATGATATTTCTCAGTCCAATTCGCAAAACGTTGACATAGATATCTTAATTGAATTCACTGTCATTATTTCTAGTTTATACAGTAATTCATTAATTGTTTTTATCCATTTACTTATGTGTGGCTTTTAATTTCAGGTTGAATGCAAGAAAGCCCAGCCAAAAGAAGTAATGCTGCCAGCGAATCTCGCAAAGACGCGAGCGGCGGGCCGCGGCGCCTACGGTGAGTTACTCTTGATGACTAGCCACCCCTCTACGCATCACCATCACCTCCCTACGACCAGATCGAACGCGTTAACTTCAACTTCCGTGACTGGCGCTCAATCGTCCGCAGCAGCGGCTGCGGCGGCCGCTGCCGCCGCCGCCGCGGCTGCGGCGCAGTCCGCACAGGCGCTCCGTTATGCACCTTACCCTTTACCGGTTGCGGCAGCCGCTGCAGCGGCAGCAGCAGCTGCTGCACACCACCACCAAGTGGCTGCAGCTGCCGCAGCTGCTGCAGCAGCTGGATCGCATACGGTGGCGGGTACTACTGGCGTATTGTACGCTGACATGACCGCATGCAAACGATTACTACCGCCAGGAATGGCAGCGGTTGGACTTAGGGCAGCTGCGGCTATGAATGCAAGAGCTGCGGCTGCTGCTATGCTACCTGCCACTGTTCCGCCAACGCTAACTTATAGTATGAACGATTTATTGGGTGTGCAAGGTTTAGATGTGCCAGCTACTGTCTATGCTAATACTTTACACGCTGCTAGTTTAGGTCTCTAAATTGTAGTATGAACGGACCATATCATGTTATTGCCTTTTTCCAACATTCTTAATTTTGATTATAATATCAAATTAAACAGTAATATTCAGAATGAAAGAAATTGTGCCATCAGTGTTTATTTATAGATTTAATTTTTTTTTTATGGAAAAATCAAGAACTAAAATGCTTAGCATCCAGATGTAGCCAATGTAACTAGATGAAGCCAGATGTAGTACAGAGGCAGGGACAGAGACGGAAAAATTACATGAAGAAATTTATATAGCTCTGAATTTCAAAATCATAAAATCCCTTATCCGAGCTCATTTTTTGCTATAATTTTATTCATCTATAATTTGGTATAGCAAATTGTAATGGAACAATACTTATGACTAAGAGATTACCTTGTTAAAGGAGGTAACAAATTATGTCGAGTAAGAGAAATCCAACTAACTATCTTTATTCCTTTAAGTAATAACTAAATTAATTTTGGAATTAGAAAATGGCCTTCGTTTCTAAATATGAAAACTTCTAACCCTTTAATAATTAATCCCATCTGTGAGTAATAATATATCAATAAAATATATTGATATATTAACTCCAATAGGTGATTTCTAAATAACTACTAGCAATCCTTGTCAAAGAAATTCCATAAATAATTACGCTAACTCAAATTGTTATGTAGTAATTCTACCATTTCTTATTTCAATTAAAAACGGTCACCCGGCGCCTCCACCAGCCGTCAAGACCCGTTTTTAAGGTGTGTGCGTGTTTGTTGACACCAATATGTTTGTTTTATTTTGATTTTAAAATGAATACTGACTAACTGTTGTGAAAAAGGTATACTTAAAATTAGAGTTGATATAAAGTAGACAACATCTATTTTATATATTTAGTCGATTGTAATTAAATTTAAATATTATTATTAATCATGAGAAAAATAATTAAGTGAGTATTTTACCGTTCGGCCTAACACTTAGTTTATAGTAACAGAAAAAAGAAAATAATAAAAAAATATATGTATGTGTACGAAGTAATTATTATATTGAAACGGAACGTTACGTAGTCGTTTTTTAATAATCTCTTTTTAAAATATTTTTATATACATATTTTTAATGTATTTGTTACATATATAGCTTAGCTGAAAAATGATGTATTCAGATATGTTGTGATTCAAAATATTCAATCATTCGGGTACAAAGATAGGTTTCAACCTAGTTTTAGATATGAACCAATAAATGCTCAAATAGTTTAGTGGTATTCGGTGATAGTTGATTAGTTAGATCACATTTGTTTGTTGTGGTTAGTCTATAGATGTCAATAATTTATTAAATTGGTATTGCGCAATAATTACATAATTAATGTACATATAGACATCGTACAAAAGCCTTGGGAGTTTCAAGAAAAAATAATTCTGAACATAACCCCGCCTTCGTAATGAACGATATATTTACGACCAATTAGTGTGATGAAGTTTACGTAGCTTCCCTCTATTCAAATCAATGAATAAACTACAATGCATTGAAAATATGGCAATGAAATAAAAAATCTAGATTAAAAGTTTTCGAATAGGCCTAAATGTAATTCATTTAAAGAAATTTTGCAGTTTTATACTACAATACAAAAAAATTACGAAGAGTGACCTTACAAGAAAATTAAATTTAAATTTTATATTAAACAATAAAATATTACATATTTATCTGTTAAAAAATACTGAAATAATTCTTTGAAATATACGCTAATTAATATATACTAAATACTATATAGAGTAGCCTCCAATACTATATAGAGCGCACAATGTAGAGTAGCCTCCTAAAATTAATCAATTTTGCATCAATTCATTTGTCGGTAATTTTAATTATTTGTATGTGTTATTTTCCCTTTTTCTATAAAAAAATAACCTATTCCTCTTGTTTGAACATTTATTATATTTATAATTATCATTAAACCTACTCGATTCGATATCTTTATAAGCTAAAACGATATTATAAGAGAAATATATTGAAAGAACGTTCTTTGAAGATATTTGGAAAAGGTGAGGGATACATCTGATATTAATTATGTTAATACAATGTTACCACTACAACTTCAAGCTCCTTATCAAAAAGATTTGCAAAAAATAAAATTCGATTGTAATTGATACTAAATGTAGGTTATCACATATATAATACAATTTTTTTTTCTTTTATTCTGCTAGGAAGTGATATCCTGAAGTGATATCCTAAGGATTTTTTGTTCATATTCGCAATCTCAGAAATATGCCTACACGCCGAAACAAAAATTACCGCCAAATTCCAACCGATGACAATAAAATTGAAAGATATAAAATTAGGAAAACAACGCTGCTCCTACTCCAAAATAGTGTTTTATTCAAAACAAACAACAAGAATAAAATACATGACGCGTTTCAACACTACAACTGTGTCATTATCAGGCTATCAGGCTAACTGTAGCAAAGTCTTCTCTTTTTTAGTCTGTTCTTATTAGGGTTTCTGCTTCATGTGTGTCCAGTCCCTAATATTTTTCATCCAGGACAATTGTCTTCTGCCTGGGCCTCGTTTTCCTTCTATTTTTCCTTGAGTAATACTACATACTATATAGTTTTAATTTTCTTATATCAGGCTATAAGAAAATTAAAACAGAAAATAAGTAGACAAAAATTATTAAGTATAATTTAACATTCGTTCGCAATCATGAAATCCCATAGAAAATTCAAACATAAATAATTCAATCTAGAAAATCATAATTCAGCTGTACGCAACTTAAACTTTAAAACTAAAAATTGACTAGGTTGCAGTAAGAAAATTATATATTATAGATTTAAACTTGAAAAAAATTTTTTATAATAAAAAATTTCTATTTTATTAATTATATGGCAGGCAAAAAGAATTTAACCGATTTCAAACTACTGCAACAGTGTATAAAGATTACAATCTTTACCTTAACATTAATTTCAAAAAAATTGTGTTGGTAAAACAAGTTACTATTCATTTGTTATTGAACTTATTAATGAAAAATTACAACTTATAAACAATTTTTGACATTAGTTTAAATTTGCTTTTAAATTTCACACGAGGCTTCATCGTGACAAATGATGGAGCCCAATGAAACTACTAAAGATTAGACATTTGACAACCTCGCAAACAATAAAATAGACATAAATGGGTCATATATCGAAAGATCTAACCATTAAGTCTAAAAAGTTCTTTTAAAAATCCAAGTTCTGAAAATCTGTTTGTTTATTCAATAGTTTACCTGTTTTTAAACTATTAACTATTTAAACCTATTCCGAAAACGACGTTAAATATTTACTCTGACAAAGCTGTACAATTTCGCATTCACTTGTTCCTTAAGTCTTACTTCAAACTTTCTGCTTGTCATCCTTATATAATATTTCTTGCAAGAACCACCGTTGATTGAATAAACACCTGATAGCTCTAGCAGCGGAACCAGTTTATCTTTATTATTTTTTTAATGAAGACAATTTATTAATAATTTTAAAGCCCAAGCATCGTGCTTGCATCGAATGATATTTAATTTATCCCTCTATTTTTTGGTACGTGGCAAAACTTTTTACTCTGGATTGCTGGCAAATGCATATACTCCTATATATGGAAATCAGAATTCTTAATAATACTATACTTACATTCAGACAACAAAGATAAAATTTAATAAAACCTTTTTTTGTAGTTCACATATTTGCGTGCATCAATTACATAACAACATTGTTAAGGAGTGAGAAGTGTTAAGGAGTGTTAAGGACTCTTTAAGTTAAGGAATGGTATTTATTCTTAAAACCATAATGCTGAATCTAAAACCGTCATAAGTCAACGATTTAAGTAGAAGACAAGTGAATTAGAACTGCTGTCAATAAGGATAAAACGGAAAAAAATCCAGAAGAAACTTTTTAATATGAGTTTTATTAATATATATTATTTTTATTATTTTTAAATGTAGATAAATGAATTTATAATTTGAAAAGTCATAGCATTGTATTAAAAATCGAAAAGATAAGTAAAACAAAAGTAATTATTATGATTTACTTACGTGTATAAATTTCAATTGATGATTTTGCAGGAAATAAGCAGACCGACAGACGTTTAATTAAAATAGAACGTATTATTTTCAAATGCTCGCAACTAGTTCAATTGTTATTTTTATTAATTCACTAAACATCTAAATATGATTTAGTAGCATAATTATTTGTATTTCAATGAACATTATGTATAATATTCTTTTAAAACGTTTTGAAATTAAACATTTTATATTTCTTATTACTACGTGCGCTTCATTGTTTAAACTTTTCACACATTTGTTTGATTTTTTCTTTATTCATTTTGTATATACGTTACTAGATTTGTAAGAAATAAATCAGTTAAGTTTAGCGTTATTATTAAATATCACGCATATTTATTTTAACTAATATTAATCTTCCGGAGTTACCGTAGTATATATTAAAATATTACGCAGTGTCTGAAATCGATTTAATTAAATTTTATTAAATTAAATATTCAAATAATTAAGAACATATTGGTAACTTAAACCAGCCCTAATTTAATGTTGAAATTGTAAATTTATTATTCGAGTTCAATTTCTTGTTTAATTCAATTCAATCATTTATATTAACGTTCTTCCAAGTTGCCACAATTGTGGTAGATTTTTACTATTTACTCTCAGTTGGGAGAATTGGAAAAATTGGGATAATAAATATTAAAAATCTGTCTTAAAAATAATTAATTAAGAATTTTAACTTAAAATTAGTGCTGGTTTAAATTACCAATATGCCCTTAATTATTAGAATATTTAATTTAATTAATTTTATTCGGGACACTGCGTAATCTATTAAGATATTTCAGTAACTCCTAGAATTAATTTGATGTAAAATAAGGAGCGTGGTACTTAATAATAACTCTAAAACTGAACTCGTTTATTTCTTACAAATCTAATAACATGTATAGAAAATGAATAAAAGAAAATTTTAACGAATATATGAAAAGTTTAAACTTAATTCAGCCCTAATTTACAGTCAAAATTATTAATTAATTATTCAAGTTGAAGTTCTTGTTTAATTCAATTCAATCATTTATTCTAACATTCCAAGCTGCCACAATTGTGGTAGATTTTTAATATTTATTCTCAATTGGGAGAATTGGAACAATTAGGAAAATGAATATTATAAATCTACCGCAATTGTGGCAGCTTTAAAAAATGTTAGAATAAATGATTGAATTGAATTAAACAGGAACTTGAACATGAATAATTAATTAAGAATTTTAACTATAAATTAGGACTGGTTTAAGGTACCAATATGCCCTCAATTATTAGAATATTTAATTTAATTATATTTATTTCAATTGATTTGGAGCACTGCGTAATCTATTAAGATATACTGCAGCACCTACTAGATATTAAAATCACTAAAATAAGAAGCGTGATACTTAATAATAACTCTAGAACTTAACTCGTTTATTTCCTACAGATCTAGTAACATATATACAAAATAAATAAAAAAAAATTACAAATGTGTGAAAAGTTTAAACAAATGTGTGAAATGCAACTAATTATGCTACTAAATCGTGTCTAGATCAATTAATAAAAATAATAATTCAGCTAGGTGTAAGCACCTGAAAATAATATGTTCTATTTTAATAAACGTCTATCTGGCTGGGTATTTCTTACTAAATCGCCAATTGAAATTGTTGCACGTAAATAAATCATAATAATTACTTTTGTTTCGTTTATCTTTTCGATTTGTAATGCAATGCAATGCCATGACTTTGACTTTTAATTTAAAATTCATTTAGCTACATTTAAAAATAGTAAAAATAATATATTTTAATAAAATTAAAGTTAATAAATTTCTCTAGGAATTTTGTTCTATTTATCGTTGGATGAACATATTGCCGGGCCTGAAATAAAGAGCCTTTGGAGTCTGCAGTGGCTGTAATTCTGTTATCTCGTTGTTGGTCGTAACTTGATGGCTGACAAGTTCACTTCATTTGATTCTGCACTGTGACTTGCTTTTTACTGATCTCCACAACGTGCTGTCAAAAATGATGCTAGCTTGGTATACTAATACGTTGGTGTAGAGCTCCTTGCTCGAGCGGATCTTCTTTACCTATAATTGTTGATTTCTGATAACTTATTTTGTCTACTAACATGGTCTCAGCTTCTGGTTCTTTCACATATTCTTAGCGGCCAATTGCTTGGGTTGATATGATCACCGTGCCACTCCCTAAATTACTTTGATCCTTCTCCCATTTATATATATTTTTAGTCTGCTCAAGTACTCTTTTGACCAGGCTTCCCAAAAATCTTGCTTCATTTCCTGTGTAAGTTTCCATCATTGAGGTGGATTAGAATGGATTTCTGTTTCTATTGGGATTGATGGAGCCATCACTCTTCTTTCAATTATCAAATGTCCTGATGTTATAACTGCAATATCGTTTATGTCATTTGACTCTGGACACAATGGTCTGGAAATTAGACATGCTTCTGTTTGACATATTATCATCATGTTTTCGAATGTCAACGGTGTTGTCCTAATAATTTGTCTGAATTGGTATTTCATGGATTTAACTCTGACATCCAATAATCCACCGAAGTGTGGAGCTGCCGACCGAATATAATGCCACGACGTAGCCATATTTTTCAATGATGCGGGCACACCGGAATCTTCTCGCCTTGTTATAAATTGTTTTTCCAATTCTTTGGCCACACATACGAAGTTCGTGTCACTTATTTTTACTTGAAACTTAATCGTATCTCCCTTTGGTCGCCATAACGCCCTTAAGGTTTTTTTTGTTATATTTTCCTCCCCTACATGCTTCATGGAGGGGTGGGTTAACTCTTCCGAAATTCATTCATTAATTCATTGCTGCTCTATTTTCACATATTAAACCCTACTTTTTTCCTTAATGCTATTATCTACTGTTGAAGTTTTACAATAGTGTTTTCTTCGAATAGTACATCGTCTACTTAAACATCTGATTTCGCTATTTTCGCTGCTATTGGGTGACTATTTTGCTCATTCAAGCTTACGTTGTTATTTGCTTAATAGGACGCATTCTCCCCAATTTATAGACTAAAGTATCCTGCTTGCATCGAATTATATTTAACTCGTTCCTTCATTTTTCGGGTTGTGACAATACTTTTAACCTGGATTACTGGCAAATACATATAGTCCCGTATATGGAAATCACTTTAATTGCAAAATTCCTAATAATACTGTAATTTCTTTCTTACAACAAAGATAAAATTTAACAATATTTTTTTTATAGTTTACATATTTGCTTTCATCAATTGCCAGTGAAAACTAAAACGTTAAGTTCAGGAGCAAGGAGTGTTAAGGACTCTTTAAGGACTCGTTAAGGACTCGTTAAGGACTTTTTAAGTTATGCAGTTATATCAATTCCTAAAACCATAATCCTGTACCTAAACCGTCTTAAGTTAACAATTAAAGCACAAAACAAGTAAATTAAAACCGATGTGTAATTAAGAACATTACAGTTATTTAAAGAATTTAAATACATATCAGTATTTTTTAATTGATAATTCTCATTAGATATAGAGTTAAATTTAACGGATAAATAGCACAGTTATTTTGTAATGGAAAAAATATATATTTTCGCGTTTAGACCAAACAGTTTTGGGTTAATCAAATTTTGACATACAATTAATGAAATGCTTCCTACGTAGATCCAAAGTGCCAATCTCATATTCAGAGAATATGAATTTTTTTTTAATAAGGAAACTTTATGGTACATTTAATAAATTATCTAAACGCCTATTAACATGCTTTAAAGAATCAAACGCGTATTTTAACCTACAAATTAATGAAATGCTTCCTAGTAAATTCAAAGTGCCAATTTGCAATACTGAGATCAATGATAATAAACCCCTATGGTAAATTACCTAGTACTAGTAGAAAACGTGTGTTACAAATGTAATTCTAATATGCTCAAGTAACTCAAAATAGTGATAATTATTTTGTCTCGTCAATTGTTTATAGATAATATTGAATATTGCGCAATGGAATAGTTATCTCTTTAGGACCATATTAGTATAAGTGTAATATAGTATCATATATAGAAGCCTTAGACAATTTAGAATATAGTTTCTGAGATACCATCATGATCAACGATATATAGAACCGAACACAATCAATGTAATGAGGTTAGTTTAATTTCATTCTTAGATTCCTTTGTTGGCAATAGCAGCACAATACTATTTTTTGAATCCTATCTAAAATCCGAGATTTAGACAAAATGCATAGAATAGAATATACATAATAGAGAAACATTGTCCTCTTTTAAAGTGATTCTTTAGAAAATTCATTTTAGAAATTGACATTCTTCCAATAAGGTTTTGAATTAGTTTAGAATAACAAAGTAGTAATATTACGAACTAAACTCAGTGTCTAAAATTACAGAACTAACGACACATAAACAATATCTATAAACTCCAGATATTACTGTATTACCAAGAACCAATATTACAGAACGAAACTAGAGTCTGAATATATTTCTGTGAAATGTTTATTTGCACTTTTCAGCGACGGCCCATTTAAATGAAATCTCTCTTGCCAGACTTTTCCATTGTTGAGCTCACTCGGCAAAATTTTGCTAAATTTTGCTCCGCAATAGTGCTTCGTTGATATGGAACACTATTATACATGCACTTTTATTTATCACTATTAACTTGTTCGCCGTTGTGCTCATCAGATACTTCTGGAGCTAACATTGATCTCTGAGACACAGTTTTGCACATCAAAAGTCACCATTATGTCGACTTGCTTAGGTTTCAAAATTCCATATTAATTATGCTACTTTGTGTTCTGAAATATATGTAAAGTAATCTAAAGTAATAGGTAGGCAATACCAACGAGGAAACTGAGGGCACAGTTTAATTGCAGCAATTCTTAAAAAACCTAGCTAGTTCGATATGTATGGACCATTCCACCTATTGTTATAAAGGATCATCAGCACCTTTTTTGTCAGGAGCATCACTGTCGCAATATTTGAAAGACCGCGACTCGGCTGCTTAAGATACTAGCCGGTTGTTTTCGAGATATAAAAATTCGTTTTATGACTTATTAATTTATGAAAGCAGTCAGCATTAAACTTGTATTAGATGGTATTGGAAATTGGTGTTCTCAATTATTATAAATTATTGATATCCGTATTACAGCACTCTAAATGAGAAGTAGGTGAAATAAGGCATCATTGACAATCTCAACAATCGAAGTACTACAAAGACAGACTTAAGAATCAATCCATTAATATTCCTATCTACGATACTCCAGCTAGTACTTGCAAACGCTGCAGACTAGATGATGAGTAGAAAATGGCACTTTTTCTAAAGCAATAGACTTCAAATAAAATGTCCTATTACTTTAAATTAGATGACTACACTACTAGACGAGACTACGAGATGAGTAGACTACTGATTACACTATTACTTTGAATAAGATGAAAGAATAAGACTTTTGAACAGTTGAATCTTATAGAATTTTTAACGCTGATTTGAAACATGTAATGATTTCTTTCTATCGGGCTTACTTTTCTTGTAATTACCATTTCTTGAAAAACGTTTATTATGCATACATGCAATTTCAGTGTATCTAAAATCTGCTTCATTTGGAGTAAATCAGTCTTGATATTCCAGCAATAGTCAACTAGCATGCTTGGGTTCCACATTCCTTAGTAGAGTGTCTCCTTGATGAATGTTTCCTTGTGAAAGCGTCCACCATGTTCGTCACTCACAGATCCGAGATTGGCTGAGAAAATATCCAGATGAGAGTCCAAGAAATGGATGTTTAGTGACATAGTTTTTATGAAGCTCAGTTATCAATTCTTTGTAGTTAACCGCCTTATTATTTCCAACGAATTTATTAACAATTTTTTAAAAGATTTCCAAGCAGCAATCTCACAGTAATTCCAACTGCCTTAAAATTCAATATCACTCCTTAGTTTTCTT
>WYDF02079779.1:0-11184 GCA_009867245.2 Adranes taylori | reverse complement strand
GTGTGCCACACTGTTAGGCACATTGAAATGCCTATTACGCGAGATATAACCCTGAAGACAAATAACTACTCATCAGATTACACTCACGGAAACCTCAAGTTTCAATATATATATATATATATACTATGCATAGATCAGTTTTTTTTACTTTTAAGTTTTACATGCGTGTAACCATTTCTTCGCTATATCCTTCATTATCATATTCTATGTCCTTGTTATTCATTTTTATATCATTTTCTTCTTTTTTCTTGCACATTTCTCTGTTTGTTGATATAAATATGTACCTGAAATTTAAGAAAATATATCTAAATTTTGATTTGATGTTTTTGTATAAAATTAGATACACAAGCTAAGCGCGAAGTTCTTTTATATGTATTCCAACACGCGACATGAAATTTAGTGTGATATTATTTTAATGTTGTGATGTTATCATCTGTTTAATTTAATCTGTCTGAAGTAATAAAAGTACAAGGGCCATCTGAAAAATATCTTAACGAACAACATACAGAACTAGGATATAGCGGAACTGAGTGAATAGTGTGATGAATTACCGCTTTAGTAAAAGAATATGCTGACGTCCCAAAGAACAAATAGAGCACTATTTTAAAACTATTCCTACTCATCCAACTATACGCCTCAACTTCAGACCACAAACTAAAAGAATTAATGAAGCACAAGAGATCATGAACAAGTCTGTTAAAAGTGTACTCATAATTGGAGTTCTCAATGGGAGAATAAGTATAAGTAAAGATGAACGAGAGAACATAGTCGACCAAGATGAGTACGCTCAGAAACAAATGCGGGATTGCTTAATAAACTTCTGCTGAACTTGTAAGCAGTGAACCGTTCATTAAAAGGGAAAAACGTAAATCGGCATGAAGGAGTCGAAAATTACTTTCAAAAAGGGTTGACTAAACAATCTCCAATAATCTACACATTGCTCAGAATGTAACAGAGTGAATACAGGTCAGAATAAAGAACCAATCATAAATATTCATAACACAAGAATTATTTCTATGTCGCCGAAAACAGAACATAGAAAGGACGACAAAAAAGTAACGAATCAAACGACTGGTTTGGAATAAAGAAACTAACAATACCGAATAAATGTAAATAACGGGAGCTTAATAAATGGCATCAAATAGAAAAAACCATTAGTGTGTAATGCTATAATAAAACCTAATAAGAATGGGAATCTTGTGGAATGAGCCAAACAGAAAATTGATCTGAACAGAATAACAAAGCAATCAGAAACCAAAAAAAAAACATTAAAAAAATGCTAAATAGCAGATGAATGGAACACAAAATTTGGAGAGTAGAGAAGATAACACAAGAAATAATGGGAAAAGTGTACATCTAGCGGTGAGCTGAAATAAGCAGATGGTGATCCTTGAATAAATGTTACTAATCAAGTAATTTTACTAATCAAAGACCTTAAGTGATTTTTTCAGAGATAATCGTGAACAGGGACGTACCCGGGGGGTACTGTTTTTAATTCAATGTTCTACTTCATTCAACTTCTACTTTTAGCGCATATCTGAAATTTTTATTAGAATTTAACAAATCTTTATTTTTAATTTGGAATTATAGTAATTAAACAAAAGCCTGAATTCTGTCTTGTAACTTACATAATAAGAACCATGCAAATAAAATAAAGTGCAACGCCCATTAGCCAAAATGCACTGATAAAACTATTTATCGTATTCTGATAGATGGTTTTATTATAAATAGGTGATGCTATCGCTGGCCCAATGGCTTCACAAATAGCAAATAACGATTGAGCTTTACCCAAATCATTTATAGAGACCACTTTCGTTGCAAGTGAACGGATTCCAATCACTGCTAAGCCTGTTATAAAACTTAGAAACACACCTGAAAAGCAAATATAAATGATAAGTATTTTCTTGACGAAATTCTTCACCGGCGCTAAGTAATTAAATACAAAATTACACGAGTTAACCAAATTTTATTAAAATCGGTTCAGGTAGAGATACCGGTATATGAAAGATGAAACTTTCGCCAATCCATCTTTCATATAATAAATGTCAACATTTTATGACATGTTACATAAAGCAATGATTAGTCCACTTAATTTTGACCTATTTACCCCAACAATTAGATTTAGACCAGCTACTGATAATAGCATATATTAATCTGCACATCTCATAAAATCTAAAATATTTACTCCTATAACTTTTCCCGTATTGTTACTTATGGTTGCGAAATGGGTGGTCAATAATGATAAATAACCTGATAATGATGACAATAATAACCACCGAAACGTAGGTTACATTTGTAGCGATAGAATAAAATATTGATACCTAAATTGAAGAAATTTTATCTTTCCTTTTTCAATATGGTTTCATTACATTGGAAATTTGAGATTCCGATTGCATGATTCTAGTAGTCATTAATAAATTATTGATTTAAATAACTGATTTATAAATAATTGGTTTAAATTGCATAATAAAATATACAGTTTAGTCAAACATTTTTGACATTTAAATAATATAATAAATCTTAATTACTTTTCATGGTCAATGAAAAAATTCATGCTTAACACATTTGTAATAATGCAGCATCTTCAATTACATCATAGCTGACAATCTAATTCAATATAATTTGCATAATTATTTCCGTCTTTAAGTAATAGGTACCTCAAAAATAACTTACATATAAATTAGCGAATTTTTATCAGTAATATGCGCTGATTATAAACATAACGTTTCAAAATTTGTAGCAAATGTAATAAACTTACCAACATATAATCCAGTAACAGTTTGCCATATTGTAACAATTATATTAAATAATATTTTATCAAATAATGATAATAATATTAATGTATAATCACTAAATTTTAAAACTTTTGTAAATAAGGGAATTGTAATAGCAGTTCCTAAAAAAATTATATATATTGTACATTTTCATACATAGCCATAATGAAAAAAATAAATGTATATATGTATTACCAATTAAATGTATTAATGTATTATTCCCTAATAAATAAGCGTATTCAACAACAGTCCAATTATATACAATATTTGTAAAATTATAAAATACATCAGCTTCTCCTAAAATAAAATTTATTTTATATTTAAAAAATTAATTTTCAAATAGCCGCGATTACTTTTTGCAAAAGGTGTTAATGCTTTGTAATGTGCTAACCCATTGTGTTTGCAGATAAAGGTAAAAGTTATTGTCTGAAGTTAAATGAAAAGTTAACATTCCTCGTCTATCGAACCTCCTAGAACAGGAGCTCTTAAACGGTATCTATTACGGGCCTTCCGCGAAACAATTTTTACATTCACCTAACGTTTCGGTTTCATTGAAATAACGGGTTGAGATGGGGTCCGCAAAAAATATTGTTCAAGAGGAGGTTCGCGTACTACAAAAGTTTAAGAACCGCTGTCTTAGATGAAATAACGTGAGGCACAACGAAGAAAATAATGTATGGCGGCTTTTAACTTAATTATATATATATATATAGTTTTCTGATGATATGAAATGAAATATTAATGATTATATTTTATTATAGTAGGATTAAATCCTATTAATGAAAATTAAAAATGTCAATAATATTTGTTTTTAGTAACAAAAATAAAACGAGCGCTCTTTCTTAAGACTTTTATAATTCGCATCACTGAGTACGGAGAGCATATAAATTTGTTTATTATAAGAAACCAGATTCATACCCACTAGACAATATGTATAATTGGTGTAATTAGTAATTGCGTAGCTAGTACTTACTATTGTTCAATTTATTCTCAACCTTAGAGAAAAAATTATTTATCTATCTATATGTTATGTGCATTACAATTACAATTACCTCCAACAACGAGAGCAGTTAAAGTTAGCACAACCATAACTATTATAATATGTAATCGATTATTTTCTGTGTTTTTCTTGTATAGTAAACTAAAAGTGTCCACGATATGTTTCGGATCAAACAAATCAGCTAACCATGATTTTTTGTCCTCCAAACCAACTGATTCATGTGATTCTTTTATAAAAAAGATTCCATACAATAGTGCTAATATGAAAAGTACACCCCCGATGATCAGAACCCATACGTATCCAGTTGCAGCAAATAAAATACCACTTATGTATTGCGCCACTGTACTGCACACCTATAAAATAAAAGATCTCATTCAACAATCTCACAGAACAAAACATTTGTGATATATGTATTGACACGTAGTGTCAAATTTAATTAGAGAAAACTATAAAAGAAATCGAGTGAACAAATGCAAATATTAAAATCGTTCTATTAATAGCATTCTGTAAGAAAATGACTAGGTGATACAAAAACGCCACTTTTAGAATTTCAAATAGGACGAAACTTCAAACAAGTAATTTCGAAACATGTTATAGATTTAAAAAATAAATTTAAAGGAAAGTGTAACATTTTTTTAAACATTGCAAACAGGATAGAATGTTGGCATTAATATATCGTATCAATCCAGACAAATATGTCGGTATCCCGAACCTCGTTACATTTCATTGTCGACTATCGCTTGAATAACGCGTAGAGGTATAATTACAAAATATCAAATGATAACTTAGGATGAAGGGAACCGCTAAAGCGATCTTACGAGGTTCATTTCAATTGCATGTTCTTGTCTAGACCAGCGTTTTTCAACCTTTTTGGCCCGCGGACCACTAAAAGTAGTGAAAAAATCTCACGGACATCTCATATTTTGAATAAGGATTTTTTACAAGTAAAAATTCGGCTGGCGCAGAAACGCTTGATAGATGATCCACGTAACAATATCTTTTTTTATTTTAGATCTACACGCATTAAGCTAAAGGTATTGTAAATCAGAGAAACAAATATAGAATTATAAAAAGAAATATTAATAATCCTGTCATATCCAGTGCAATATGTTTTTTAATATTAGAAAATATTTGTGTAAAAACATTAATATTTTTATGTTATTATTTCCTGACCTTTTCGTTTATAATGGAAAATGAAATTCCTGGGATTTAAGTCTAAATATGTTTATTTTCTACAAACGCCTACGTTTCGATGTTTATTTACCATCATCTTCAGGGCTCTATAAGTTACAATATTGTGAGTAAATAGATAATAATCAAAATTGATATTGATCCGAGTTGGTGTATCTAATATTAAAGCTATTGCTATGTTTTGGTGTATATTTATTTGTGTTGTGAAATTGTGTAATCTCCATGTCTTATGACTGAGATTAATATTTTTGCTTACTTGTAGAACTATAGTAACTACCCCAATGCGTACGGTGCGCATCTCTAATGTACTGACGTCAGCAATATAAGCAAATACCGCCATTAGTAACATCGCGGGACCACCAAAGAAAGATGGCACCACCTGTAAAAATAAAATAAAGTTTTCATCATATAAATAATAACTTTCACACAAAATATATACCGTTTGGAAAAATCCTTGTACCGCCAATGGCCATTGTCTCATAAAAATTACGCATAAAATACATCCAACAGTTGAAAACAATTCACCAAATATCGGGACGAGTAAAAATGGTTTTCTAATCTTGTGTCTATCGCTATAGGATCCAAGAAACAGTATCAAAATCATCGGTACGATATTTTGTACCGGTTGGAGCCACGCGTGCATTTCAGTAATAATGATTTGGACACGAGCATTTTCTGCGCCATACACGGAATGATCACTCAACAAAATATCCTCACATATTGTATCATTAAATCCGGCATCAACACGGCATGCCTTAGGAATATAAATGAAATAATGTTTCACGACTTTAAATGCAGTTCTAAATGGAAATTTAAATAGAATGTTGGTATGGAAATAGGAATTTTGGACACAAGGTTTTAAAAACTTATATATCAACTTCGGTGTATAAACAGAAAATAAATATATTATATGAAAAGAAATAAAAAAATATTTTTATACAAGTACGTTTTGTCTATATCGTAGACCCGAACTTTTTTTTAAATTTTATAAGCAGAATAACCCATAGGGGTTACAGCAGGTTACAACAGTTTTTAAATCTAGCGGTGAGATCAAAATTTAAGTAATAATATAACTACTGTAACTACAACAATGTAAGTAATATAAGTAAGCTAATAATAGGTAATTAACGAATAATTGCACACGATTGAATTTTAAGAAAATGCACATTGTATAACAAAATATTATTTCTGGTATCTGTATCAAAAATAATATTGGAATATAGTATAAAATATAAATATGGTATATGGTATAAAATGAATATTGGTATATAATAGAAAACAAATATTATTTTCACTTATATGAATCTGGAAAAAGCATCAGCTTAGTTATACCTTTTCATACTCTAATTGCCTTAATGCTGGTCCACATAAGATCCCAGTTATCGCGTAAAACGCTACCAACGGTTCAATAGTAATTATTTCCCGACAATAAAAAAGTTTCTCCTTCATCGACATCGTTTTAAATGATTTGTCCTTTTCATTTTGATGTTTCAAGTCTTCTGTTGTGCCATTATTGTAGTGTTGCGTTAAATTAGGCGTTGAAGACATTTTATCGGCAAAATTCAAGCCTACGAAAACAAAATACTAAACGCGCACTTTCAGTTGCCTAAAAGTCCTTCTTTTGTTTTCATACACATGATTTTCAAATAAAAATTATTTTTGATAATTTTATTTTAATATAAATTTTTTTAAATATATAGTAAAGCCGACCATATTAATTTTCTTTTTAAAATCCTTTTGTCATATTAACTAACAATTTTTATGCATAATTTATTATTTTGTTATAAATCAAACTCAACAACACGCGATATTTTATTATTATCAATGTTAAGAATGTAAAAGATAGCTGTAGATACGGAGCAACTAAAAACAATAGTAAATTAAGTATCTTCTTCACAAATACGATGCTACATGCGATAAATCATAAAATTTTATTTCATGTTTCTAAACCTGTTTTGGACATGCGGTGCTCTTAGAGAAGCGAGTAAAAATAAAAATAATAATTTCATTAAAGCGTTGAAAAAGTGGTTGTTTGGTTTGCTTGGTTTTTTATACATGCATTAATGTAAAAGATGAAGGTGCTGCTGACTATGTCTTGTACATACAGCATGATACAGGCATCTCTCCTTTAAAGGAAGCTATTTATATGCATAAACCACTTCTGTAATACTAAATAATTTATCAGTTATGTAATATTTGTTATTAAGATAAAATTATCAATTTGTTTGTTCTCTATGAAATATGCAAATCGTTATATTAGATTGACACTTGCTGCAAACATTCGTAGACGTGATCGCCACCCCATCTTTCGTAATCTGGTGATCCTACGTTTTGTAACAGGCAGGTATCCAAGGAGCCCGGGCGTGGGTGGGTGGGGGGAGGGCTTTCGGGCTTGAGCCCGCCCCCCTCACCCAAGCCAAACATTTGTAATATATATATAACAGCCCAAAATATATTCCAGCCCTCCTCGAGAAAATGGATCGCAAAGATTAGAAAACAAAAAACGTCTAATTAAAAAAATAATAAAGCATATATAATAAAGTTTATTCACGTGTTTTATCTTTTATAAGTACCTGAGATATATCGAAAAGTTTGTAAAATTTGAACGTGGCAACGTCGCGTTCTAACCAGTTGCAGGCATGGCACTAATTTTATTCGACGCATAATACAAGATACTTTATGCGAGCGAAATTTCAGTCTTCTAGTTTATAAACTGAATTTCTGAATAAAATGATCATTGTGAACCCCTCTTAAAATTTTAATGTGCACCCGTCACTGATAACAACATTAATTCCATTTTAAAAGAGTTTAAGCTATTAAGGGCCATATCTTTGAAACGATAAAAGTTAGACTCCTCATGTGTAGTATCACTTTAAAAATAGCATCACAAGGGCTACTAAAATGTATACAAACATATAGGGTGTTACTAAAAAGTTTTTTGCAAAAAAATTATTGCTCACAACTGGTTTAGTATATTCAATTGTTCATATTGGTACAAATGAGGACCTTTAATCTTACATACTTTCCCGAAGTTTCATTTTTCCAACTTACATAGTGAGCGAGATGTTTAGGGCAGTAAAAATTGTTTTCAAGATCAAATTACTCCCAAGATTACGTGTTCGTTTTTTAAACTCGCTCAATCCCTTAAATATTACAGGAGCTTTCGATATGAAAAAAAATTACAGCAAAAGTTTTCGAGAAAATGGACCGCAAAATTTTCAAAAAACAAACATTGTATTATGTTAAATTGTGAGTTTATTAAAAAACGCTTCAAATAAAATCAAAGGGGCTTTAAGTAGCCTATAAAATAAAGTTTATTCTGATATCCAAACTTTTATACTTTCTGAGATGCATTGAAAAGTATTTATAAACTTTGAACGTGACAACGTCGTGTACTTTATAAGACAGGGACATGAGACTTTTATTCGACGCATAATACAAGGTACTACACGTATGCAAAATTTCCTAGTTGAAAATTAATTTTTTTGTGAAAAAATGGTATTCCATACATTTTTTAGAAATAAATTAAAAAAGTATTTTTGCGGAACAATCATGTACACCTGTCTAACAAATTTCATCCAAATCGGTCCAATAGGATAGAAGCAAATATTGAACATCGCAACATCCGCCCACACACCCATTGAAAAATGCAACCCTTCTTTAAAATTTTTGAGTAGGAATTTTTTTTTTGAAAAATTTCTTTTTGTTGTGAATTATTCCTTATGACTTCCTCTTCGACTCTGTATGGTTTGCAGTGATTTTAATACAAGAGTCGTACTATGTACTAAGGTGAAATAGAAATTAATCTTAAAACATGAATCCAATAATATACGTATTCCATACGAGTGGCATTTGAAAGATAAAAATTTATGGCGAGTTCTAACATTAGCTTTACCATCTCATATGCTGATGTTAGGAATTAGTTAAGCCTGCCCCAAAATTAAAATAATCCTCTCTCGAAGTTTTAATTTGCATCCACTGTTGTCAAGATGATTTCTTAAGCTCTTATGATATAATTTGCTCTTATGACTTTTTCGTTACTAGCATTGGAATATTTTGAAATATTTGAAACATTTTTTGTACCTCTATAATTTAAGAAATGAACGATGTTATGATACAAATAGTATTTGAGAAAGTGACCTCAATAAGGTTTGTAGAAAATTTTAAATTTAAATTTTTAATAGTTCTACTTTGTACTCAACGTTGTTTTCATTTGTCATATATTTGATATTAACAAAATGTATATTATATTACAATTTAAATGAAGCATAATGTTACAAATATTTATGAAACTATGTTTATATATGTGTTGAGATTTCATCAGCTGATTCCCTGATTCCAAAAGTCATTAATAGGCGCTTGAGCAAGCAAGATTGTCACGTTTCTTAACAAAGAGTTTTTAGACTTTTCATAATACATTACAAACCTGTGTTTGAAGTAGCATAATAATATTGTCATAAATAAGCTTTGGATTTATATGCACTTTAAACTTTGAAAATATGCATGCTCGCATGTGCTTGAAAAAATGCATTAATTTTCGAAAATAAATGCAATGTTTCTGATTGTCATAATTTCTAATTTTGCGTAAGCTTTTAAACGTAAAGAAAACTCTTGCGTATACAAACCACAACTAGAATTAATGTTCTATTTATATTCTTCCGCCATACATATTGCAGATGATGTATAAAATGTAACATTGCATACATTTTTACGCTTTGTCATTTATGGTGTGCAAGAAATAAATCAACCGTTAAGATAATTTTCTATGCAAAGTTACATTTTGTACATCATCTGCAATATGTACGGCAGAAGAATATAAATAAAACATTCATTCTAAAACATAATGAGAATGTTTTTTAATGGCATACCTGAAATGTTGTAGACCCGTATTCATAAACGTTATGCTTTGTTTATGTAAGTTTTCTTTACGTTTAAAAGCTTGCTTAAAATAAAAAATTATGACTCATGCTTATACTTTATATGCTAAAGTTTTACATTTAAATTAATTTTGCCACGATGCCCGCCGATTAAAATTCTTCATTCTATGGTGCCCGCGAGACTACCGCATTTCTGAAATATGCCCTCCTAGTAAAAAAGGTTGCCGACCTCTGCTGAAACAGATCCAATTATTAAAAACCTACAAATAATTCAGTTATGCAAATTACAACTAATGCATCCGTAAAGATAAAATTGCAAAGCTTGTGCTACGTTATTTTGAAGAAAATTTGTAAATGTGTGCATACGCTGGCATGCACACATTTACAAATGATCTTCGATTTTAATCGTCGAAAACGTTATTCTTTTTTATTTGAATGTATCATCAATGAACTTGAATTCTTCTTTTTGCAGCATGCATATTAACAAACACCACATTAAAATATTTTTGGTTATGAGGAATAATGAGTAAAATAATATTAATCTGTTAAAATTCGTATTTTTTTGTAAATTAACAATAATTTAAAAAAATTTCATTTGAATTTGTTCTGCTTTTTCTTGATTCTAAATATGTAATTGGCACCACTGTCTAAAACACGAGCAGAATAAATTGCATTTTGGCATACACAACCTACAAGTTCATGCAAATTTTATAAGTTCATGTGTTGAAGAATTCTAGCAAACAGATATTAACAAACAAGTTAATTGTGTAGATTTTCAGAATGGAAAGTAATAAACTAGATATAGCCGGTAGGGAGACTAAAGAGCCCCTACTTCCTACAGAATCTTATAAACCACTATCTGAAGTTGAACCCACTGTGCAAGGTATATATAAAATTTCATCATACATCTGGCAAAATCTAGCACAATCCGTTACTTACTTATTATGTTTTTAATACGATTTCTTCTTATATGCATTTTATGTAGATCAAGTACTTTCGCGACCGAAAAGTGTTTCTAAGTTGAATAGTAAAGAGAATGTCTCGGACGGTGCCGATGAAAAGATGTTGTCCGATGAAGATAGAAAACTCGATTCCAGTTCTAAAATCAATATCGGTGATGTGAAATTTACCAGTAGTATTGAAAAGCAGAATGGAGAAGCAAAGATTGATATTGGTATGTTATAATTTTATTTTACTCTTAAATTATATAATTTATTGCTTCAGATCAAATTAATTGTGTGATGTCATGTTTCTTTTGTTAACTAAATAACTTAATATACCACATGTTTATTTGTTTGGTACCGGGTATTTATCTCTCTCTCTCTCTCTCTCGCTATGTATA
>WYDF02079778.1:0-24532 GCA_009867245.2 Adranes taylori | reverse complement strand
TTATCAAATTATTGGAGAGTCTAAAAGTCCACGAGAGATTAATGAATTGCACGCGAACACTCATGCCGCAATGGTCAACTACCTTTGTCATTAAAGCTGACAAGAAAAGCGATGTAACGAACCCAGTCTGTTACCAAAGGGGCGTTTTCCACGGCGACTCCATAAGCCCTTTGTTGTTTTGCATTTCACTACTCCCTCTATTCGTAGCTTTAAAACGCTTGAAATGGTACCAATGTGGAAAACCTTGTAGTCGGATACACGGCGTAAGTCATCTGAACACTTTACTTTCTTGGCGAAAAGAGTTAGCCAACCCCTTAAACATAGTCACCAGGTACACTAAGGATATTGGTATGGCTTTTGGATCAGATAAATGCGCGGTTGTCCAGCTCAGAGAAGGAAGACTGGATGTAGAATGAGTAGATTTTCAGCTTGCCGACGGATCAACCTTCTCACAAATGCCTTCTTATGCATTTGAGAAAAAGAGAAATAAACAAGTTTAAGTAATTGCTAAACAACAATATTTAGGTTCAATAATAAACAACTCTTATTCAGATACAAATAGTTTGCATAATATATTACATTCGAATTGCTGGCTTGAGATGAGCACGCATATTACTGATCCTATTCACAGGCGAATATTTCATTACATCACAGCATGCATTGTAAGGGGTAAAAAGTAAGGGATGTCTAGTCCAATTTATTTGTGTTGAATTGTAATAACTTTAACATATCCAGTGAAACGATAAAACCATTAATTAAATTAGAGCCAAAGATAATTGTGTTATTTTTCCTCCGATTACTTAAACTAATCATGTTGAATTGGTGTAATAAAGTATTATTTGGTGGTATTTTCAATCCACTTGGTTTATGTATTTTTTATAATAAGGATTCCACAGAATGGAAAAATTATCAATTCTAGACATTACCAAAGATTGATATAATAACTTAAAGCAATTGACACTTTTATTTAAAACTTTTGGACTGAGATGGAAAATGATAACAATGTACTAAATGTTGGAGATTTACCCATACGGGAAGAAGAAAACGTAGTGCTTTTGGTCAGATATTAAGTGGCGACGATGAAAGTGGTAAAGAAGAAGATTACAAAATGTTTAGTGATCATGATTCAGAAAGCGAAGTTGGGCTTGAGCCAAGTGAATATAATAACCAAGAAGAACATGTAACAGATTCTGCGATACAGCGAGGTGGATTCAGCTGTTTTGAAAACTTTGCGTGCCATTTCAAAAAGCCTGGTACGGAAAGGATAGAACCAAATGGTCCAAAGAAGCTCCTTCTTGTAGAAAAACTTTACAGCACAATGTTATGTACGTTGTAACAACTGGTCCAATTCTTTCAATTCTTTCGAGAAGTCAGTATATAAAACCTCTACCTGTTGTCGGTTATTTAACGAATCGCAGATGAACTCTGAAAATAAGCTAAGATTTGTGCAGGTAGATCTTCATCTTCCAGGATAGAAACCATGTTGTTGTTCAGATATGAGATGTTTAGTAGCTGAAAATAATCTGTTATGAATACACATCTCGAATGCCTTCGGGAAATTTGAGACAAGTGAAATGGGACGGTAATTAGATAAATCCTTAATATCGCCGCTTTTAAATATGGGGGATATGCGAGTTAATTTCCACACATAGGGAAAAGTTAAAGATTCTTAGAAGTGACTAACATAAAATTGAAGCGCAGACACTGAGGACTTCAGATAAACTGTATGGACATTTCTTAATAAGCCAATCCTTCAGTTTGTTCTTAAATTTGTGTCAGTTTGTTTCGTGTTTGATGTTGTTTGGTATTGACTGGTGTACTTTGACTGTAATGTAATATGGCCCTAATTCGAAGGTGTGTGTTCTATGTTGAGGAACATACATTTCACGAACTGATTTTGTAGTATAAGTATTTACATCTTTGTTTTCTACAAATGAGTGTTTGTTATCAAACTCGAATATTGCCGAAGTGTCTGCCAACAGTCAATCATATAAGGTTAAAATCTTCAGTTGTGTGAATAGACGCTGGCAGTGAGCTAGATGGGAAGCTTTCGTCATAAATCTAATTGCTCGTTTTTGTATGAGTACTCATGTCTGACTTACTCATACAGGAGGTACACCAATACATAAGACCGTAATTCATGATCGACTAGAAGCACGAATAATATGCAATTTTAAGAACAGATATGCTCTTAACTGATTGAAAACTCTTAAAACATAAAGCATAGCCTACTTAGTTTCTTTGTTATATTGTGGATATGACATTGCCATTTTTGGATCCTGTGTTATAATGAGTCGAAAACTTAATTTCATGTACAAGCGGCCCGCTTCGGCGATGGTACCATATTAATACACTTAAATTTCGCTGTGTATTAAGTGAAAATTCTATGACCGTACTTTTTTTAGTGTTTAAAGTGAGGCCCACCTTGCGATAAGAATTTTATATTTCGTATAAAGAACCTTCCGCCGTTTGTGCGGTTTCCTTCCTATTGCTCATTACGATATGATTAATATCATCGGCATAGATTACCAATTTTTCAAATGATATGTTTTCTGGTAGTGTCTATATTAAAATCAAATATAATATGGGTCCCAATGTGCTGCCTTGAATTATGCCCGTACTTGTGTTCCGCATTGTTGAACAGAATTTCTTTCTCCTGTTTTTGAAGTATGATGTAGAAATACTCTTTGCTTTCTGTCTTCTAGACATAATCCATTTTAATCATACCCCGCGCACTCCGGTCCTTTCTAGTACACCTTTTAAAGTGTTATGTTGCACACAATTAAACGCCTTTGACATATCATAAAAGCATTCCATTATTTTTTTTATCTAGCGTGGAGTATATTTTCTTAAGTAATTCGTACATAGCTGTATTTGTACTTTTGTTGGGGAGAAATCCATGTACTTCGGAGATCATGTTATTTTTTTTTTAGATAATCCACTAGGCGCGTTGCGAATATAAGTTCACATATTTTATCAACCGCCGACTGCACAGCTATATGTCTAATTATACATTTCTTCCGGGCCACCTGTTTTCAATATTGATAAGATTTTCGATTACTTCAGTAACGTTCCTTGTGCCAAAGATTTATTTATTATATCACATAATGGTTCAACAATTAATTGAGTATGCTCCTTTGTGGCTTTTGGTGGTACGTTATCACAGCCACTTGATGTTTTGCTAAAATGTGTTTTTATTAGACTAATAATTTCGCTTCCGGTGGTAGGTGACAAAAACATGCTACATGCTGTTCACGTAGTTGGGTAAATCTGTAGATGCTCTTCTTGTTTTGATACCATTTCCTTAACTTGGTCAATGAAACAGTTGAAAAGTTTCGCGTTTATCTTCGGATCCTCGCATAGTAATATCCCATAATTAATAATATCCCAGATTACCCTATTTTTGTTTCCTACTCCCGTTATTTTAGTATTATTATTTACTGTCTTAGCTTCTTGCAGAAGTGCTTTATGTTAATGTTTTTGAATGTTGTACTGATTAATTGCTGCTTCATTTTGAGTCTTTTTACTTAACCAACACAAACTATTGAGATATTGTTGTGATTCTTTTAATTCTCTATTTTAAGCCTCATTATTTTTATGTGTCTTTCTAGTTTCACAGGGAAAAGCTGCATTAAAACGATATAGAAATTCTCTGTCGAGCATATCGAACGCCAACATCTCTGCATTCTGTTCCTTAGTAATCTACTACAACTTTGGAGGTAGTATAGGAAATTATGCCAATTCCTATTGCTGTAAATTCGTCTCCGGTACGTGATCCTGTTTTCGGTTTCATGTGTAACATTAAGGAAGATAGGATAATGCATATGGTTCGACCCTTCCTATAGAGTCATCAATGTTTGTATAGAAGTTGTCTAACGTTTTCCTAGTGCTATTATGAAATCTCGTTGGATCATTAATGACGTGTTCGATAACAAAGGAGTTACACAATATATTTAAGTCCTATGCTTCTCTTTCTGTTTTTTTATTTGTGTCGCAGTTATAGTTCTCTGCAAGAATTATCTCGTCCTTGTCTGAGATTTTATAATACGTTTTCCAAGCATCCATCAGCTACTGAAATGTGTCCGTGTTTGGTGGTCTGTATATATATATAACCATAAGTGCACGTTTTTCTATGTAGCTTTCAGCGACACAGCAATACAATTCATTATTTACAGGTAATTTACTTACACTGTGAATTGATTTCGCAGCTAAATTTTCTTTACAACATATTGCGACACAGCCTCCTCTTTTAATTTTATTCAGTGTGTTGCAGCCAAGTTGTAGCCGTTCACTATTACTTGCATGCAAACGTCGTCATTGGGCCAGTGTTCCGCTATGGCCACTGCTCTAGGTTCATATATCTTTAAAAATAATCTCGAAAAGTTTGTTCTTCACAGATTGAATATTCAGAATCACTATACTGTTGTTAAATATTTTTTGCTATTTATTCATGTATGGTTTATGACGTTGTCGGAGCATTATTTGGTTTGTACCCTTCGTTAACATTTGTTGAATTATGCTATCATATCTGACTGCTGTCTCCTCTAAAAAGGAAAATTGAAAATTCGTATCTTTGTGTATTTCGGCTAAAAGTTTTGAAGATATTTCGTCTTTTTTATCAAAGTTAACACCAACCTGGAAAGCTTTGCTTTTACTGTGCTAGCTGGGCACTCGTCCAGTATGCATGCCGTTCTTCCTCTTTTTTGTTATCTTGATATAATGAATAGCCATTCTTTCTTTTAGTAAAATAAAGGTTATCTTCGTCTACATGATTTTATTAAAAATATAAGCGAATGCATTTTCGGCTAAATCTTGCCATTTTCAAGCTAAAATATAACATTAAGTAAATTAACGTATGTTTAAAGATTACTAAAGCATTGTTTAAATAATGAATGAGAAAATTAATTTTACCTTGAATTTGAGTGTACTCTCTTCGATGGAGGTTGAAGGGACACTGAAGTTTGTTGTGAAATTAGACAGCTTGACATATTTAATATAATATCGATAGTCCCTAGAAGTAACTAATTTGGTGAATAAAATATCAATTCACGAGTGTGTTCAAAAACTTGGGTTGAAACAAAAACCAGAAGTTTGTCCGAAATATTGATTCGAGGTATATAAATAGTTAATATATTAATAGGTCCTAACCATTAATGCCGATGTAATTTAAGGGGAAGTTGTTTAAAGAATTTACTGGCTGGAAAATTCACTTGATCATTCAAGTTATCTGCGTAAGTTTTAGAAAGTGATATTTCAAGAATTTCAGCCAAATTAAGTTTCTGGCCTTTCTCCATTAAGTGAAGAATTTTGAAGTAATTGTCAGGATCAAAATGATGATCAGGCGTGTTGTGGGAATTAATATGTACACCCATATTAGAATTGGATTTATTTGTGGTTATACTGTATAAATGTTCCTTCAGACAAGAGGTGAACGATCTCCCAATTTAACCTACATATGTAGATCCACATTTACATGCGAGCGAGCAAACGTCTGATTTAAACATTGGTTCTATGTGGTCTTTATTCCGTACAAAATATGTACCAAGATTATTAGGATTAGAAAATGAAATTTCCAGATTTTGATTAATCTTACTAAGAATTTGTTTAATATTATAAGAAATTTTACCGAAAATGGTATAGAAAAATATTTCTTATCTATGTTAATTAGTGTTTGATGAACGTGGTTAAAAATTTAGATTGAATATTATTCATAACTTTATTAAATTGTTTTCTAATTGTATCCAGGTTATAGTGATTTTTATTAGCTGTGTAAAGTATAGTTTTCAAAATTATCATAAGAGAGTGGTATTGTGAACATTCTAAAGAACGAATTGTTAAAAAACGCCATTTTATGAGAACCGCCATGGTTGGATAGATGATCTATGCAATGCTCCGTATGTGTTGGCTTCCGGTATATTGTAATATTCAGGTGGTTGGTTTTAAATATAGTTAAATCTAAAAAATTAATGCTCAGATTGTTTTCAAGTTCAAAAGTGAATTGAATATTGGGATTCAATGTATTAATAACGATAAAATGGTTTGGGCATTATGCGTATTGCCGTATACTATACAGAATATGTCGTCTACTTACATATGTCGACCAAAAAAGAATTTTCTTAATATATTCGTTATCTGTTGATAATACTTTGGTTCCGAAACAATCCATGTAAGTATCAGCTAAGTAAGGACTAAATGGACTGCCCATGGCTAAGGAATTAGGTTGACAATATAAAGAATGCTTTCTTTTCTCTTGCTTTGAGATCTTTTGTGTTCTTATTCCTATGGACACAAAAGGTCTCAAAGCAAGAGAAACGCTGTCAAAGCTCTTATTCTTATGATGGTGTCATTATTTCCATGTTTTTTTGGTTGACTTATTTTGCTTGCGAGTGCTTTATTCTTTCGATATTGTTGTGGCGTTTCTTCGTTGTTCTTGCATCTCAATTGAGTCGATATTAGAGACCACCCGATTTGTATTTGGACAAGAAGAAGAGGATTCTTATTTTGATTTATTTTGTTTCCCGGTTTCACTGCTTTCGTCTTGTTTTTTGCCTGTTTTTCTCGCTAGTGGTGCGTTTCGAGTTGACTCAAATGGCTCCGCTTGGAGATCGAAGCCAGATGACTGAAGCTTCTTATATCTTTTTTTCGTTATGTTGATTTTGTTTATTATAGACTTTGTAAACCAGAGTGGATATTTGCATTTAGATTGATTCCTTCTAAGAGGCACATATTTATTAATTGCTATGAAAAATTTCTGATATAATAAGACGCTCGCTTCATCAAGATTATTTAAATGCAATAAAAAGTTCCAATTGATATGTCAAGTCTGAATACAAATCATGAGAATTTGCTTTTTTGAAATTATACCTGACGAATTTGAGTTTGAGTGAAAATACATATTGCTTAGTTGAAGTAATGCTTATGATGATATTACGTGGAGGATGATGCAGATCCTCTTTGACTAGTGGATGTTCGGCTCTCTCTATACGACAATTTAGATTGATTAAAACTAAATCTATATATTATGATTGCTATTCGAAACTTCGTTAAGTTTTAAATTGAGTAACTCCATTAAGTCATTTAGTGATGAAGTATTAATGTTTGACTGATGTAAAAGGTCGGATCCAGATCAACTAAACTTGCCTAGATTTACCGCACACATTTGGCAAAATGCCGATAGCGATATGCGAGGCGAATAAATTAGCAATAACCCTCGAGTAAAATTCAAACAAACGAGCGAAACAATATACCGAGACTAGAATTAAAAAAAAAGCAATGTAAGGCCATTTACGTTCTGTTAGGCTGTTATCTTCGTTCACTTCTTCAGAAAGGACTAAGGAAAAGGGTGTGGGTTTCAGGAGTGGGTTTATGGGTTCCTTCTAATCACACCGAGAATACCACCGCCACGTTTACGTTGCTTATTTGATCGGGTAGTTTGTCTATCACATCGGAACGTCTGTGAAAAGTTCAGTGTTAGAATATTTTCTTGTCGCCTGGTTTCGGAAAAATTGAGATGCTTCAGTATTCAAACCACGTACATTTTGATAGTAACAACTAAGTTCTTTGGACGTTCCTAGTATATATTATTTAAGTCACTTTGACAACTAATAGTATCCCGCTGGTTTCATGTTTCTTGAGTCAGCTAGAGTTAACGCCGACTCAAGAGTGTTTAAAAGAAGTTAATTCAATTTGGTTAAAGAATAGTTAACATATATTGGTTTGTTGTTAACATGTAAATTTACACCATTGGCCTTCGCTTAGCGACAGCAAAAAAAATATAATCTAAGTTTTCTTTTACATCAAATTTCATTTCATTCTTACTAACACTTTCTCCAGATTTGCCATCTCTACAAAAATAGAGTACTTTGAAATCTTGCAGATTAATATGTTTTGCGATATTAATGTTTAAGCATGTTTCTGTGATCATACTTATGTTTATATTTTTGGGTTTTGTTAAGTAGTATTTGTAATTCATCAAGTTTATCTTTTATGTGGTGAATATTCAGAAAAAATCCAATGTATTGTGTTATTTTAAAGGCAATTATTGATAAATCGATGGCGGTAAAAAATATTTTAGATAAGAGAAAATTATTAACACTAATGAAAAACGTGAATTAGAAAGTAAATAATCATTAAGAAAAACTTTGCTTCTTTTTACATTTTTAGTGGTTTCATGAGTGGTCGTCAACGCGGTCGTGGCGGAGCTTCACGAGATCGTGGCTTAATTGGCACGACTATTAAAATTACTAAAGGACCATATAAGGGCAATATTGGTATTGTCAAAGACGCTACTTCAAATACGGCACGTATAGAATTGCATACGAGCTGCCAGACGATTTCAGTAGATACTCGACATATATCAGATGTTGGTGAGTATTTTTTTCTCGATATGTAAAATTAATTTGAACCTTAAATAGAACTTATTTCGGTTCAAATAGAATTTATATTGAAAGAAATTAATTAATTACATTATTTATAGGTACACCAAGCACACGAGACATGACAGCATCGCAATATGCCCGTACACCGGCATATGCTGGCTCACAAACGCCATTATATCGAGATGTTGGTTCGAAGACGCCATTGCATGATGGATCAAGAACGCCGTTACATTATGGTTCGATGACACCAATTCATGATGGTTCACGAACACCCAACGCCAGCTCCGAATGGGATCCGAGTGCTGGTTCAGGTGCAAGTAGTACTAGCAGTATGAGTGGACCTGTAGGCGGCTTATCATATCCTTCACCTGCTTATAATCCAAGTTGGTATTTTATAGTTAACTTCCAACATATTTCTTAATAGGTCATAATTATCATAATTTTTTTGGCAAAGTTTAAGCGTTATTCACATTCGTTGCCGCAATCGGTGCAATAAAGTCATATGTTTTTATAATTTTAAGTTTGAGGTTATATGATATCAGTTGATAACATATTTTTAATGATTTACAATGTCCTCAATAGCACAAAAATTTGAGTAGACACAGAATGCAATGTTCTTATTAATAGCAGAATATGAAAAATGTGGACAAAATTTGTACAATGTGGACCATCCACCTTATAAAAAAATATAAAAGAGATATAGTATACCGTATATACACAAATTATAGATAGAGGTAGTTGCTACACAAAAATGTATTGTTACAAGTGCTGATATAACAAAAAAATGTATGAAATGTATATCAAAAGGTCATATTTTCTGTTTAATTATAAATAACAAGCAGTCTGCACAGTGGGCCAGGTTCTGAAAATATCTTTGTGCCTAAATTATGATGTTGTGAACTTTTACATTTCTTGGCAGATTCAGATCTTGTTTGGAAATCTGTATCAAATTTAGAATCAATAACAATATAGACAACTTGACGGATGACACATCTTCAGCTAGCATATTTGCAAAAACACCTTTAACTTCTATTTTAAAGTGATTATTTTATATAGTACTTTGTGACTACTTTTTAAAGTGCTCTTACATTCATTTTAGTTTGAATACTAGCTGCATTTATTGTTTCGTTCGTTTGTTTGAATTTTACTCGAGGGTTGTTGCTAATTAATTTGTCTATCTATCGGTATTTTGTCAACTGTGTGCGGTTAATCCAGGCAAATTTAGTTGATCTGCATCCGCCTCTTTCAACGATCAATCCCACAATCTTCTCTATCTTCACACCGGAATCTACTATGTTCTCGCAAATAATTATGCAAAACACAACAACTTAATGATGAAGCAATCGGTGTTAATAACAGTCGCCATTTATTTGCTAGAATATCAAAAGCATTTTCAACTACACATTCTGCTCGACTCAAATGTAATTATATATCCTCTGTTGTACAGGCATATTTCTAAATGGAAAAGGCTTCATTATATGTGTACTAAGAGGAAATGCTGCATCTACTACTATTGTGAAAGGATTTTATCTCTCTGCCAGGTAATCTCTGATTTTCAATTAATTTGATTGCATTGCTCTATATAAGTTAAATACTCCAGAATCTGAAATTCTTCCTTTTGTGTCTGCATATACATAGAGGAACTTGTAATCTGTATCTAATGATGCTAATAATACGATACTATGTTGTTGCTTATAGTTATAGAAAGCAGATCTATGCTGTTACAGGGGCTTAAATACAATGCTTTTTCCATCCATTGCTACTATTGCATTAAGAAAATTCCGCTTTTCTTGAAATACAATTGCAATGTTTAACCATTCTGCTGAAGTACTGGGCACCTCTGAAAATTACATGACAAAATAAATGCACTTGTTAGCTGAAGCAACTTAGTTTATACCTTTACATAATCCTTTTTCAAACCCAAAATAAAGAGATTCACCTACTTCAAGTATCAAGTTTGGTATAGTTGAATGACCTTCTCTAAATGTGTACATTAAACCTCGTTCATTTCTTCATAAACTGTGGTCTCATCCACCATTTCCTTTTTTTATGCAAAAGGAATAACGCCGAAGCTATAATCATTAGTAGAACAGTCTGCTTTTCAAACATACTTTTTACATCTAATTCACAATTTTTCTTTCTGTGGAATATTTTTTCTGTTGGTAATGCTAGTACTAAAATAAAATGTAGTAGATCTAATGAGTGAATTTCATCTGCGCCAGATATGCATTACGGTCATACAACTAATTGCAGTGTGAACAGCGCTTTAGGAATACATATATGTTGTGTAGGCGGTGGTAGATTCATGTTGGCTTACGTGCAAGATCATGAACTACTGAAGAACTCAGTACTTCATGGAGTATTACAGCCTCTTACCTTTTTAAAGCTTACTAGTTTCGATTTCTTTAATACTGTACACCGTCTTCAGAGCAACTAAAATATTTAAATTTTAGTTGCTGAAATATTTATATTTTAGTTATTATCAAATCAAATCTCAATTACTGCTAGATCTCAATCTCTTAAGTTGCCCTCAATCGATGCTAATCACAAGTTACATAGATTGTATATTTTTTTCTTCTTTGTAATAAAGGCATTTAATAATGTGCAAGTATGACATGTATGATCTAATTCTACTGTTCAACCAATGATCAAGAGCCCCCAGCCCTCAGGCGAACCAATCCATTTCAGTCCACTCCTTTATATTTAGAAATTTTGTATGACAATAAAGTGCTTTTTTCCAAACACTTTAAAAGTCAAAAGATTTAACTCGTTGAGGTAGATGATTGTAAAATTTAATGGCGCAGTACCTTGTACTACCTTACTGTCTTAATAATCTGTTATTTGTTAACACAATATTTGGTTTATATCTAGTGTTGAAATTATGTTCATGTTCTGGATAACGAAATTCCTAAACAAGTGACAGATATTCTAGGATGTAGAGAGAAGGCAATGTTAAAATTTCTGAATTTCTGAATAAATGTTTACCTACAATCATCAAGAAATTCGAAATTTGTCTGATTGACGAATGTCCCTAAAGCAACAAACCATAACTGAGATGACTGACACATTGTATAGTAAACTGTTTTAGCGTTGCCTCAGAGATGGTACCTGCATAGGTTACATAGAAGAAAGGTAGAAGTTACAAGTCTCTTAGCTAAGTCATGAGCTTGTTCAGACCATAATAGAGAGTCGTCTAGAATTAGTCCTTGGAATTTAGTACTGTTAGCAGTTGGAATTTGCGGCAAGTCCTTTTTAAGGGTAAAAATAAGTGTCGTAGATTTAGTGCAATTTAATGTTAGTTTATTTGTGTTGAACCAATCCTTTGTATCGCCCATTGCCTCCCTGCTTGTATTACACGCCTCGAACCCTGTATCTGATTTTGTCAGAATCGTTGTGTTGTCAGCAAATAGAATGGATTCTGCGCCAACAACATATCTGGGGAGATCATTTTTATGAACACTACAAATAACAGGGGCCCTAATATGGAGCCCTGGGCTATATAAAGCGATCCTGTGATACTTTCCCACCAATATTCAGACGCTGTTCACGGTCTGATAAGTAGGATTTTATCAAACTGACGCTTTTATTTTCGACGTTGTACGTAATTAATTTGTTTAACAGTATCTGATGCGATACGCAATCGAATGTTTTGGTTAGATCTATAAACATTCCCATACAAGCTCGTATATGAAGAAAATTTTCCAGTGTAGTTTCCACTAGTTTCAACATTGTCTCAGTGGTTCTAGAATCTATCTGAATCGAAAGTATTCTTGCAAACAAGTTATTATTCTCGAAAAGCTTGACACAATGGATATGGGTCTATAATTGGTCAAATCATCACGAAATTCTTTTTTATGAATCGGAATGACTACTGATTTGTTAAGAATATTTGGAAATATCGTTGAAGGGTTTAATGATTTATTTTATTACATACGTCAGCATATGTATGTTCAGTCCGTAAAGTGTGAGACTCAATTTTTCTTTGTTCTACCGGTCCTCAGTGGACTCGCTGAGGGCACGAGCAAGCAAGTACGTAAGTAGTCCAAGATTTCTGTTCTTGTGTGCAGCTGAAAAAGATTCTAAGCAGCTGATGCAGCTGATAACTACTACTTAATGAAATAGCATAAACGATTTTACGAAACAAGTCTATTCTTATTCATAGACAATACAAGCAAAGAAAGAAATATAAATGGAAATGTTAAATTAATGTTAACCTTAAAAGCGGATTAATAGCGGTTAGCGAATAAACAATAGCTATAATAAAACAGTTAATACAAATGAGTACAAAGCGTTAAATATAAGCGATGCATGTGCGATAAAATAAAAATAATAACAGAACAGGAATAATGCGGGAAATATGTAAAAGCTGTGTATAATGCAACGGGGAGGCAGGAGTTTACTTTAGTAAAATGATATAGATAATGGAAATGGTAGGAATACAAGGAACCACTATGAGCTGCGTAACCTCTCCTGGTGTCGAGACACTAAAACTAACCCCGGTGTTCATAGGTTAGAATTATAAACTCCAGCGATATAGGAACTAGGAAGGTGGTGAAACAAATCTATTCCAAATACATGCATTCAAAAAGTTGGTGACTATCGCTGGCTTGCTGTCTGCTGCTGCTGCTTCGGCTTGGCTGGTTGTTGTAGCTGGCTGCTGCTGGATGTCTTTCTTCGAGTTCGTTAAATTAGGAACTACATTATTTTAATAATTCAGGGCTTTTATAAGCCCTCAGCCGTCGGTGTAATTCTACTCTGTGTGATATCATACGCTTAGCTATAACACATAATTTCGCCGTGCGGTATTCATACATACCACTTAAGCAGCCAGTCACCTGGCGAACAGCAACGAGTGAGCACACATGTCAATCATTACATCGGACGCTACTACTATATTAAATGGCATAGCCAAATGTATACACACACAACGCTCTTCATGCATTTTAGATAGCGCTAATGCAATTCCCATTCTACCTATCCGTCAAACAACGTGAATCGCTCAGCGCGTTCACACACATCGCAGCAGTAGACCATACGTATGGACAACCTAAAATGCGTTAAAATTTCTTATCTAGCCCCTTCGTATTTCGTATCTAGCCTCTTCAGATACGGATCGCGTATATTTATAGATTTTATTTAAGAATGAAGGCCCAAGTAACATGCTTTGTTACAAAATATCAACAGATTTATTTAGTTTCATATCAAATATTGCCCTGCACACGTCGTTTACTGATACCTCCCTGAATTAAAATGGAGGAAATCTATGTGATTCAACTATAAATTCCATGGACATTTGTTAGTTGTCGGGAGTCTATACATTAATACATTAATTAGTTTGCAATATTGTCAAAGAATGTATTGACTTCCTTAACGCCTATATTACAAGAGTCGCATGTCCTTAGCTTCTTTTGGGATTTATTACATGCCACATAGATTTTACTTGATTACTTGAATTATTAATGGATTTAGAATTTGCAATTAGTTTAGATTTTCTACGGCGTCATTATATTTGTTTTTGTAGTTTTGATGTTTGAGTACTTCAGTTTTAGCTTTATCATAAGCGTATCATTCTTGTATGATGCATTTATCATTCTTGTAAGATGCAGTTTTCCTCTCATATTTTCATGTTCAGGGCTGGTGAACCATTAAATTTCATTACTCTTTGATAATTAGATGTTATCTTTTTCCCCGGAAAGGTTGCGTAACAATTATTTATCAATATCTCATAAAATCTTGAATTTATTCTGTGTTCTGAAGATGTACATTATTAATGAGATCTAAACTAGTAGGCTTTAAAAAGATTGTTTTATTATCAGAAATCCGGTGAATGTCATTAGATTTGTGATATTTGGGACGTGAAATAGTTTTAAGGAATCTATGTACCGTAATACACTTACGTCTAATTTTCCAAGATCGTGTATTTTGCATACCAGTTTTTTTTTCATTTTGACGCAGTGCATCGCCAAAATATAGCGAGAATTTTTTTGCAACATAAAATATTATTTTAAGCTGTGAAAACCTACGTATATTTTACAATTCCATATAATTTGCCTCCACATTTATCCACATTTGTCGCGTTGTTATTTGAACTCGCCTAGACAGGGGTTGTTTCTACTAGTTACAGAAATTCAAAGAACCCTGGAACTAAATCATCTGACTTTTTAAGGGATCAGGATATATTCTATAACGTTAATTGGTACACAGATATTTATGATGCTGAATAATTTCAATTTCAATCACTATAATTTAAAGTTCAACTGTTGTTAAATTCATTTATTATAAAATATTAGTGACAAGAAATTCTATTATTTATTTCGTATAAAATTAGTCGCTTGAAAATCTCTACCATAATAAAATAATACATATGAGTAGATGCCATAATTTTACAGAACTATACTATCTTCGCGTTTTATTATTTTAATTAAAATTTTACCAACTGAACTCGTGCGCTTCAAAATTCAGTTTTTATATGAAAATTTTCCCTCTAACTGTTGCCGACCGCAAACTTGCTTTCACTGAGCTGTACAAACTGCTTCTAATTATTTCTCCTCAAAAAAGCGCATAATAAGCAACTTTTGCACGTAGCTTCAAGAATATTACTGGATAGTGATTCATACTTAAACTATGCAGCTCTCCTACTCGTACTCCACTGCAGCTAGCATCGGTTTGTAAAGGCTGTATGCTTGTCGGCACAGCGTTTACAGCTTACTTCTTTTCACTCCCAGTTTCTATCCCGATCTACTTTTACTCCTTTGCCTACAAGCTAATTATTTCATCTACTACTTAGATGTAGATGACAATGCGTGACAATGCGCGAACACCAATCAATAGTTAGTAGAGAAGCATTAATACAGTGCAATGGCTGTTACACACGTTGACATAATAATTATATTTTGTATCGTTTAATGTACTTACTAAGGGTGAAGTCGTTTATATATATATATAACTTCTATTTATGCTGAATAATGCTGAAGTACTAAAACATTTCCTACTATCTAATTAATTCAGCGTTTAGTATAACATATGAGTATTGAAAGTACCTTCAGTATTTATAGTAGTTTCCTTAAACGGATTATATATTTTTCCGCTTACAATATAGATTTTTTTCCTGCTCACATGAAAATTTATGTTTCTTATAAATCTTTTTATCAAGGTACTCCAGGTGGTTATCATCAATATACCCCACAAACACCAGGCAGTGCCGGGGCTGCTGGTCCTTACGATACTTCTGGAGCTGCATTCAGTCCATATCAAGCAAGTCCCGGATATCAATCAGTGGTTTCTACTCCATCACCTGCGGGTAGCGGCACGAATTATGGTCAGGTATGTATCTTATATATAAAAATCTAATTCCGTCTTGTCTGCGTCACCGGCTTCCGGACAAAACATTAGAACTACAGCGACCAAATTAACACCATATATTCATCATAACACAAGGATGGTTGATAAACACAATTCCGAGAAAAACGGGGATACAGGAACTGAATATATTCGTCATAGCACGGGAATTGTTTTTAAACACGGTAATGCAGGGAATGGTTTTTAAACAACGAGAATACGGGAACACGGGAAGATAGGAACACATATTTAGACCATATATTCATATATATAGTTTTTCAACTTCTATTTCGGAAGACGGAAACACGGGATATATAAAAATCTAATATCAGTCGGTGCGTCAACATTTTTCAGACAAACCATTAGACCTCCAGCGGCCATATACAGACCATATATTAGCCATAACACGAGAATGGGCTTTAAACACAGGATTGCGGGAATACGGGAATAAGGCAGTACGGGAACACATACTGAGACCATATATTCGTCTTAACACGGGAATGGTTTTTAAACAGAGGGGTGCCATAACACGAGAATGGGCTTTAAACACAGGATTGCGGGAATACGGGAACAAGGTAATACGGGAACACATTTTCAGACCATATATTAGTAATAACACGCGAATGGGTTTTGAACACGGGAATGCGAGAACACGTTTACACGGGAACACGGGATTTTTTCACGAAACGAAGTTCGCGGGCTCAGGTAGTTATTAAATGAAGGTTAAATTTAAATAAAATACAGTACTTTTCTAATTAAAGACTATTTTCTCGTCTATAGGTGTGACTATTAGAAATGGAATCGAACGCCTTTTATATAAGCACTTGCTAATAATAATATTTTTTCCCTTTTAGTCACCGTCTGGGGCTGTGGGCAGCGCCGGATCTAATCATCCGTACGCGTCAGCAGCTGCTGCCGGCACGCCAAGTTCCGTTTCGGGTGGATACAGTCCGAATATGCCTTATAATCCGCAAACACCAGGTGCCGGTTTGGATGTTTTCAATCCTCTAACTGAATGGCATACGGTAGATATTGAGGTAAGTACATTAATCCTTTATGTACATTAATTGTTTTTTCATTTGATATGACTATGCTTTTTTTCTGATGTACCATTTACACATTTTGTTTCTGGAATTTGCGATTTGTGTATAAAAATTTTTTGAGTATAAAATGATTCTGAAAGTTTAGTATCTATATTTTTTCCAATTACTATATGCTAAAAATGACAGGTCACTTTGTTACAGAATTTGTTTTATCAAAGCAGGATCGAAGTTATATTTATAATCACTGTACTGCTTTTATTTGTGTTCTGTTTATTTGTAACATAAAATGCTTGTTGCTTGAGATAATACAGGGTTGGGTAGAAATTCGCTGATCTTATTATTATAATAAAGTACTCAAACACAAATATAGTTGTACGTAATAACGTGGTGAAATAATTTGGTTTATTGTTCTCTAATATTTAAACTTCATATGTATGACACGAATCGCGATTTTAATTTACTAACAATGTATAGCTTCAATTTATAATGCAAAAATTGTTAGGATGATTCCATACCATATTTCATTAGCAAAATAGCAATTCATAATAGCGAATTAATGATATTTTGATTTATGATATTAATTTGCTCTTCTGATTGGATTTCGGCTTCTCTTCTGCATCTCCAGGACGTCAGTAGAATGGAGAGTTTAATGAAGATATTGCAGGTTGAACCAGCCAGATAACATGACGAAGATATGAAAATTGTGTGAGATGAATTATTAAAGATACGATATAATTTTGTGACGAACAAAATGAATTTGTAAGATTTATTTTCTGTCGCCGAAGTAATAGCGGAATAATCGTCAGTGGTGTTCTTTACGGGTTACCTTGTAGAGCCATCCCTTGGCTGTCGTAGGGGGTAATGGGACATCGCCTGGAGCTGTAGATGGTAGCGGTGGACCTCTGGGTGATGTGGATTCCTCTTGCTGCTTCAGTGGAGTGGATGGAACGGGTACGTCTATCAGCATACGTTGTGTGCGTGGACAATGATTCTTGATTGGCCTCTCTGGATTACGATCTCTGGCATCTTCGTTGGTGTTAGCTTGACGTTTAGCGTCCCTCCTCCTCTGACGTTGGCCTTCTAGTTTTTGCATTGACGAAGTACTTTGTCAAAGAAGGGTTATGAAATATTAATATGAGAGATTGGAGATTAAATGATGTTAAGAGAACGAAAGATTCAGCAGAAAATAATGAATGGAGTATCTATCTATACTGACCTAGAATGTTCTTAGAATTACTATTGATTTGAGTTAATTTTTAATTTAAATTTAAATAATATAAGCGATTTGTTACTGGCGCTTACTTTGATGCAAATCAGATTCAAAAGTGCGACATAGCTCGCTCTAGAAGAAAATAGGTTATTTAATGATCATTTAATGGTGAATTATGCTGATTGAAAGGTGCGAATTTGCTCACTTCAAAACGATCAGTACAAAATGCGTCTGGAGAACGCTAGATCGAGTGGGTCCTTCTATGTGAAATTAACTGGTAGAAAGCCCCGCTGGCGTGTTGCCGGAGTCGGTGGCATTCAGTGTCGTCGGCCGCTAGATAGGCGTGGCTTCAAGGAAATTTCTGCTGCAAAATTTTTAGGAAGTCTAGAATTACGACCAATAGAAAATTTCTTCCTGATCCGTTGGGATTTCTAAGGATCAAAATTGCTTTATCTTGCAGACGAAAGCATAAATGGTAGGTGAGGATTAACGGTGGTGGGTAGCTTTATGCGACCAAAATCTTAGGAAGCATCGCATTGAAATGCCGTCTGCTAAAATTCGTAGAACTAATAACCAATCATAGAAGACAAACCATCTAATATGGAATAATATGGTGGTTGGAAATAAACGTTAAAAACTTTTCAGTTAAGAATAATAACTTTCGCTAAAGAAAGGCAGAAATAACTTTGTGATTATATTCTATGCAGGCGGCATTTATTTATTGTAGTTTCGTCTTGCATCTTTGTGTTTATCATAATAAAAATTGTTGTATTTAATCAATTCAGTCTTGAAGCATGTATATTGTTGACTAAGCTCAGGAGATTTTTTATTTAAGTTCATGTAGCTCCTCCATGAATATGGAGTTAACTTTTATGGAAGGCCTTCTTCTTATTTTGATCTGCTCCATTGGGAACATTTAATTAAATGAGTGCTAAAGGTAGTATAAAAATTATTGAGGGCAACATTGAGATCATTTGATATTAGTATGCTACTCCACTCCATTCGGGATAGCGGGTATGAGAAGAGTTCACGTTTTTATTAGTACTTGGAAATTTTAAGATATAAATCTCACAATGGCTGAAGTTTAGATTTTATTCACTTCCAGAATTCTGGATAGCTGATTTCACACATAATTTTTCCGTGTTGATGTCAAGTGTTGTCGTGTCGTCAAGAATTGGAGTATAGCGCTATAGAGGATACTGTATGTACCAAACCTTCCATTCCCCAATTGATTGTTCTTGAGTACCAGTATTGCCAAACAAAGGTAACATTCGGAGTTTATTGTGAACTGCTCATATAGTTGCACATCCAATTTATTTGTTTCATATTCATTATTATGTGAAATATGAATGGACTATTTTTGTTTAGAGTCTGTATGTATGGTGTTGCACAAATTCTTTCTTTCATAATGTTAGTTCGTTATTGTTTTCTTAGTACTGTTTGTCAGAACCGTATTAACATCTGGTTCTCAGGTGTATTATACTTTATATAACAAAGCGCTTTTCGCGTTTTCGCGTACTGGGACAAGAAACAACAAAAAAACCGTGAATGATGGAATTTCGATTTCGTATCCCCATCATCAATTCGAATTAATGTGAATAAGAGATACACTGTTTCTCTTATACACAGTGAATAAATGATACACTGTTTCGTTAACGTAACGAAACAGTGTATCATTTACTAGTATATGCTGGTCTAACTCCTGTTTCTTGTCTTAATTAGTGCAAAGCATATAGTGTTATAAGAGAAGATATTTGTTATATTGTAATTTGTTTCAGCCTGTTCAATATAGTCATTAAAACCATTTTCATGACTTAAAATCATTTAAAACGATAAAGTTTTCCACACTATTTTGAAACTGGAAAAAGAAAATAACGAAGGCACTTGCGATTTTGTGATTTTTTATTGTGCACTAATATCTGTAAAAAAGATTGTAGGCCGATAATTTTATATAACTTTACAGAAATCTTTATATCTTCCATGCCAAAAGCTTGAAAATAATTGTTATCCCAAAACCAATTCGGCAAAACACTAGTCCATTCCTCACTTAAGTATCTTACTGTACTTAGTGTGGAATAGTGTTCTTGCCGAATTGCCTTTGGAATTAAAGTTTTATTGGAATGATAAAGTAGAAGTATTAGTTCTTAGTATAAGAAGTAATACACTAAGAAGTTCCAATATCCAATAGGAAGTTCCATTCCAATATCAAGTATCAACAAAGTGTCGTACAATGTGCATTGATCACATTTTGTGATATTTTATATTTTCATCTGTGGGTTTGTGAAAATTTATTATTTTAACTTTTGTAAAACCATTGTGTTGGATGCAATGAATACGTTTTTCTGATTTATATTAGTATCAAGTTGACATAGAATAAACACGTTTACAATCACATGTTGATTTGTAATTTTATTTTGATAATCTTTTTGTTAAGGTGCGCATTAAAGACTCACATGACGATGCCGGTTTAGTTGGTCAAACGGGTGGTATACGTAGCATCAATGGACCAATGTGTTCAGTCTTTCTACCAGATGAGGATCGCGTTGTCAACATTCTATGCGATCATTTGGATCCCGTACGCCCCGAACCGGAAGATGAATTCAAGGTAATTCAAGTAAAATAGATGGCAAATAATCAACTATAATCATTATTGGTTTTAATGTTAAACCACTTTTTCTAGGGCACGCATGTCAAACTCGTTAAGCACCGAGGGCCATACTATGTATTATATTTAAACAAATAAGTGTGTTAATTATTTCGAAAACTGCATATTCAGCTTTAGGAATTTCAGATTGATTTAAAAAAGCCAGGTCAGGGTAAATGTATTTCGGGTATTGGTGGAGCCGTCGTCAGTGCCCTCTATTTATATGTAGCTTCAGTGCATTAGTTTGTGAGACTAGCGCTCTACTACACGAGATCACCTCGGCATAGATAATCAATTCGAAATTCGTTGTATAAGACGTATGTTCTTATAAGACGAATTTCGAATTGATTATCTAAGCGAAGTGGTCTCGTGTTGTAGAGCGCTAGTCTCAAACTAATGCAATGAAACTCCATGAATAAATTGAGACACTTGTATAATTGCAGATTCTGTGGAGAAGTTTGCACGGTAACCATGTTATTTTTCAGTTATTAAATTAAATTAATTCAAATAATGCACTGTCTTGAAATAAAGCTTTTCAAATTTTTATTAAATATTACTCAATAATGATACAGGTCTGTAATTGTTCAATCTTGTTTTCTCGTCTTTTTAAACAGTGGCACAATCCTTGATATTTTTAGAATTGTTGGATACTCGCCCATCACTATTGAATCATTAAAGATTCTCGCCACAATGGGAGACAATTCGACACTACATTGCCTGATTATTATCCGCAAATCCCTACCATCAGTATCCATCTTCCTGAGCAATTCCATGAGTTTATTATGTTTGACATTGTCAAACGCCTAAGAGAAGTCGATAAAGCACAGATGAACGTCCTTGTGCATATCTCTGCATCTTTGAATTAGCACTTGCAGACTTAAGATCATTTCTCTTGTGCCTAGTGCATTACCGAATCCAAATTGTGACTCGGATATATTTGCTTCGCATTTGTTGTATATTCTATTGTGGATAAATTTGATAAAACCTTTAGTAATGTGGCTTTTTTCACTTCAGATCTTTGTATTGCGGGTCCAGTCCTATCGTAATCTTGGTCCCATATCATTTTGCGTTCATCGTTAAAAAGTCTATCTACGTAATCTTTAAGCTTCAAGTCATCTGATATAATCTTTCCGTATACGCCTATCAGTCTCAGGTGAGGCTTGTTGGTTTTCCTTTTGGTTGTTAAATCGTTGATCTTTTTGTGCATGTTGTGGTAGTCATATCTATTGACCCATTGCTCGATCTTATCACATTTCTCCTCTAACCAGCGTACTTTTGTTTCTTTTATCGTTGTTCTTCTTTACGATTTATTTATTGTGTTTCTGTTGATTTTTGTGTTTATATTGTCTTCTCTCTTCTATCATGTCAAGGATTTCGTCCGTCATTTCATTCGTTCTTGTTCACGCGATCCTGTAGCAAAAGTAAGACGCTTTTGCGGAGCGTTAGCTCCGGGATAGGTCTTCACCTATGTAATTGAGTTTCTAAATCTCTTTGGTACCATTATGAAGTTGATCTGGTTTCTTACAATTGTCTCACTTGAATCTGCTGGGGACTTCCAAGTGTAAAGTATATGGGGGGAGGGGGACTCGTAATCAGTAATTTCTGTTCTTAGCTAAATTGTATGAGGCGATCCTCTCATTCTATTTCAATTCCCAATCCATGTCCACCCGTAAGTAACGTCTGTCACCTTATCTCACCCGACATTGGCGTTGAAGTAGCCCATTATTAATTGCAATGTCTCTTAAAGTTTCCCATATATGTAAATGAAAATGTTTTCTGAAATAAGTTAAATCATGTACTGTTTACTTATAATTTTAATTAAAGAATCCAATGTTGTCAAAAGTTAAATAAAAGAATTGGTTATCAATCTTGCCGGACCGCAGAACAGTTCCCGGTGGGCCGCGTATTTGGCATGCCTTTTTTAAAAGATCAAAATAATAGTATTGTTGGTAATAGTACATGTAGACCCGGTGTACGTATTGAATGCGTAATGAAAGGTTAATAATATTTGATTGAACAGGTTAAGTTGCCAACAGGTTAAATTAGCGAACTGATAATATTGTGCGTAACCACTTTGATTATATTATAGGTAAATCTAAATATAAAAACGTTATTAAATCAGCCAAAATCTACCCAGAGTAGGGATGGTTAGTACATACTGGATCTATTATTTTGGAACAGATACACCTTCATTTTGAATCTGTGATCACCTTACGCAGTAACAGATCATCCTTTTTGTGTTCACTTATACAAAAAGGACTCATTCACTTGAAACACCCTTTTTGTGTTCACAAGTGATCCTTTCTGTGTTCACTTAAAACAACTTTTACTTCAAAAATTATTTTAAGAAATATATAAAAATGTTTTATCTACTTCACCAAGAATTTGAAAAAATATTTTAATAAATTAATACCAATCTCTACCCTTTTCGCGTATACATATTCATATATACGGTGGAATCGCTGAATGTAACCGTAGAAACAGAAAACTAATGCATAAGCATGAGAGAAGGCGGCCATGCTAGAAGCATGCTCCACGCACCGATATCAACCATATGACATACTAGCCAGATACAAAATACTAGCATAGTACATCGAAACATCTGGGGCAGAAAAGTCACCTGTTCCTAAGGATCATTCTGGAACCGACAGTGCTAGCGAACCTTTTGAGCTCGGCGTGTCCAAATTGTGAAAACCCCTAACTTAACTCTGGTGCCATGTAGAAATATTCATAATTTGTATAAAGTGAACAAAAACAGGAAAACAATGTACATTTTGGAATAAAATAATAATAATAACAATGAGTAAAACTAGAAATTATAGGAAAAATATAATTTAGGCACTTTTTTGGTGCTGAAATTTGGCTGTTAATTGGGCAATTCTAGGTTCATACTTGGTGCACTTCAAGCCCAAGCAAGCGCTACTAACTTCATTTGTTAGCCGGTGTCTTTTGTTCGTTTTAATATTATTTCATGCTGAGGCAAAGTATCACAAAAATGTGTTAATGAAAGACATCGCTAAATTATTTACGTCTCTAAAAGTGTCAGGTAATATGTTCCAATCACTCAAGATTTCTTGTTCGTAGTTGCACTCTTCTTCATTACTCAAACGATTTCGTTCCAAATTTTCAAAGTTCGGCCTTAAGTCGACAGACTCTTGAGCCCAAATGCAATCTTGAAAATCTGCAAGTTTCATCTCTAAATCGATAGTTTGCATCCATTGGAAATCCTTTAATTCCAAAATACTGTAAACAAGTATAACCGGATACTTAATTATTTTAATGGTTTGTTCTACGCTTCTAAATTGTTTGAATGTTTCGCTGAATTGTTCAAGTAACGAGTTTACTATATTCTGGTACATAAGTGTGTGGTGGCTATAAGTCCATTACACTCGTTGTGGTGGCCTTCTCAAAATGCTTTTTTATCTGAGGAAAATACTTCAATATTTCAGTTTTTGTTTCAATATCTCGCGTAAGATGTGGTAAGACTAAGGATGAAAGGAAAGGCGAAGATGGGCAAGAAGAGAAGAGCGGGTGTGAGTAATTTCGGAAAAGCGGGAAAGAATTGAGTAAATGAACGGAATGATGACTGAACGAAGGGGATGAGTAGGAACTAAGAAAGGACAGTAGCCTTCCCTTCTTCCATGAGAGAGAATTTAATTTAATTAAAGTTAAAGCAGTGGTTTATTTGTTGATTTGGTTTTTGTGTTATTTTTTGTATGGTATTTCAAATATATTTTGAATTTATTTGTGAAAAATTATATAATATGTAATGTATTTGGGTCAAGTATATTATATTTAATGTGTAATGTGTTTTGTACGAATTATGCAAATAAAGGTTGTTTGATTTGACTGATCGAAATCAATCTTTATAGTAACACCCGAAAATTAGTGCCCGTGGAAATTCGTGGATGGGTGAGGT
>WYDF02079767.1:0-11184 GCA_009867245.2 Adranes taylori | reverse complement strand
ATGTAAAACGGCGTAAGCACTATTATATATCACTTACTTTGTGACTCAAGTTTCGAACGTGGGTCCATTATTTAATACAAATAAAAATTAATTGCTTAAAAATAATTTCTTAAAAAAATATTAATAACAAACTTGACATAAATATGAGTAATCTAAATATATATTGTACGTAGAGATACAAATTACTATTTTTATATAGATTATTAAAAAATTAGTTTATATTATAAACATAATTTTTTTTTATTGTAATGCATGTAATATAATATTTTTTACTAGTTTATGATTTTGTTTATAGGTAAAGATTTTATTTATATTACATTTGGATTTACAATATGTTGAAAAAACCTCAAAAATACCCCATACTTGTATTTGGTATAATATAAATTGCTAAATTGGCTTGCAAAAACATAAATGATTTTCTCCCAGTGAAAACAACGAAATCACAAATACGAGAGTAATCTCTAACACTTAACAGTTTTAAACATGCTCTGTAATCATAAAACTCCAAAATTATACCAATAGAGGACAGTACAGATCTTTTTAAAAAACCAACAATTTGTCCGAAACCATATGCACTCTTCCAAGTCACCTGCAGTTACGGTACTTAATATATTTATAAAATGTTTTGCCGGAGCAAAGTATAATTAAAAATATTTAAGCATTTTTTTTGTTAGGCATTTTTAAAATATTTTTTTAATATCGTCTAAATCTGATTTTTTTAAATATTTTTATGCATTTTTAAAAATATTTTAAACATGCAATATTTTTTAATATTTAAATCAGGCATTTTATTTAAATATTTAAAACAGACAAAAATATTTAAAACAGACAAAAATATTTCGTACAGGCAAAAATATTAAAAACAGGAAAAAATATTTCAAAAAGGCATTTTTTTAATATTTTAAACAGGCATATTTTTTTATATTTAAATCAAGCATTTTTTAAATATTTTTATGTTAGGCATTTTTTAAAAATATTTTTATGTACATTTTTAATAATATTTTTATGGACATTTTTTTTTTTAATATTCTTGTTGAGTTACTATATTCAATGAGCTTAAATGAGGCATGGGGTTTTTTAGCCCCAAGTAGAATATTTACTTGCATATTAATATATTTCCTTTTTTTCATTTCAGGTAAGTTCATTGTCAAATGGATTAACTACGTTTATTTTATAAGGTAAATAATTTGCAGTATTTAGCCATCTATGTTAGCATACCTATAAGATTGTAAAATAGATCAACATCCAGCTGGTTTCTTGAAACAAAGAATCAAGTAACTTTCGGAGGGGTCCTATTTTGGACCGTTTTAAGTAGATGACAGGCAGCTCCCTTGGCAAGTTTAAACATATGCGGTTTACGGATTTTGATAGGTAATTTGTTTGTCTAGATTTTATATTAAAAAAATAAATTGAAAAACAAAGAATAGGGACATACTTATAAGCGCAACATTTAGCAATACATACAAAATTGTAAAGTTTTATGTTAATTTAGAGAAATTTGAAAAGTGCAATGAAATTGCAAAAACGTTAGAGAAAATTAATAAAATAATCAAATTTCCGAATGTTTTCATCATTTTTCGGTAAAAAATAAAATTTGAAAACCGACCGTGTTTGAGATGGCAAGGAACTCTTTCAGTTTCTCACTTGCCCTTTAAAGCTAGATTTTACAGTCTGAGCTCATTGGGAAGAGAGAGCATTCGTATGTGCCATCATCATAATCGTTACCTATCGAATTAATAATGAGGGCCCCGAATGGGGTCCGGTAGAGAAAACATGTGAAAATTGCACAATTTTGAGATGAATTTCTCCATATTTTTTTTTAGACTACATGGAAAGTTGTGGAATAGACGTGCGACACATACTTGAAAAGCCTATTTTATGCGGTTTCCAAAAAGTGCTAAATAAAACGTGTACGCCTTTTAATTTTGGAGTTGTAAACTTTTTTGTAAGTTTCACGACAAAAAAATCTTAAGTGAAATATGATTTTTACGGGACCTTTTAGACAATTCTATTCATTGCTCTTGAATGAATAGACATAGCCAAGTGAAATTTGCATGTGTTATGCAAGACACCTTATGCGTTCTTTTCTTTGTAACTACAGTTTTGTACTTGTTTGTTCCAGAAGAACAGGTCACTAAAAATGTTGGCCCTCTAATATTGTATTTGACGTGGAAAGTATGATTGATAACACATTTTGTAAGTACAATGTTAGTATTCGAAAAAAATTATGCTATACACAATGTTTAGGGGGTCTGGGCGCAAAACTTTATAGTGTTGAAGTACCTGGTTTATCCGATTTTTTAAAGTTTTGCTGCTATTTATATAACATGGAAAGCATCGCTTTACTCGTTTTTATAACGAGTACCTGATACCTGATCAAAATCTAATTCAAGTTTTTCAATTTTTCTGGCAGAATTTCTCTGGCACAAGTCCAGGGCTAGAGAAGAGAGATTCGCTTTAACAGGATTTGAGTTGTCTAGTCCATATACATCAGAAAGTTATTTCGGTTATCAAAGATATTTATTAAAACACTATTTCAGCAAGGCCTAGTGATGTCTGTTTCACCGATATTCTTCAACTTTTCGAGAAATTTATTTCATATCATTTGATCAATGAAAACATCAATGTGGTCACAAAATGAATATTAGATTAGTATCAATTGATTTGATAGGCTCCTGGGTATGCCTGGGTATACCTGATAAAAATCTAATTCCAGTCAGCACAGGGTTATTCGTACTAGCAAAAAAAACATACAAATGTTTAGAATGCGATTCTAATGGCAATCAGTAATCTAATTTGAATATCAATAAGCTTACTTATACTGGCGAGAAACCATACATAAGTGTGATTCTGTTTGCAGCTGGAAAGCTAGTTTGAACTACCACAAATGTATTTATACTGACAAAAAAACATATAAATGCTCAGAATGCGATTCTTATTTTAGGAAAAGGAGTGATTTGCATTAAACTTTTCTGAGAAAACAATTTTTCTGGCAGAATTTCTCTGGCACAAGTCCAGGGCTAGAGAAGAGAGATTCGCTTTAACAGGATTTGAGTTGTCTAGTCCATATACATCAGAACGTTATTTCGATTATCAAATATCTAAGATATGTTAAACACTACTTCAGCAAGGCTTAGTGATGTTGGTTTGGCCGTTATTCTTCCAGTTTTCAAAAAGTTATTTCATATCACTTACTAGCTCAAGATAACATTAGTGTGGCCACAGAAGAAGTACTAGATCAGTATCAATTAATTTGATAGGTTCTTTGGTATGCCTGGATTATATTACATGTTCTCATAGAAAAAGCTTATCGAGTTGAAATTATACCTCTTTGAAAATTTATTATAGATCATTAAAAAGGGATAACATGCGGTTAGAGAATTGAACACTACAAGGAATTATTACAGTGGAAACAAATAAGGTTAAGAAAAGCATGCAATCAAGTAATTTAAACCACGAAGACTCAAATTATTTGGTAATGAAAACTAGATTTTTGTTTAGAAACTACTGCGGATAAAATTTTTGAATTCATAAACATTTCATTACGATCCTGTTATAATACTTTCGTACGCAATAGTGAGCATTTCACCGACGAAAAAAAAACTTCGTATGTGGTCCGTCATAAATTTACGCTCAACGGGTCTCATCACTTAGCGATCATTGTTTACACATCGCTCCACTATTACTACACTATCTATGCCTATCGCACTTCTCCATTTTCACACACATAATAGTATATAAATATAGGTGCATGATACGCAATTCGACAAAGCCATTCAGTAAAGTTCCCAATGATGAACCAGAGACTGTTAAAGACAAATTAGTTGCAACGAATTTTTTCAAAATCGCTTAAAATGTAAAAACGAAAATATAAATTATTTCTAAAAATTTTTATAAAAAGATTCCAATTTACTAATGATTATAAAATTGACGACATACTTGATTTGTACTCATGGCTAATTTGTACTCATGGCATCATTGTGTTAGTTAGAAAATATGAAATTTTGAGCAATGCTAATGATTAAGTATTTTTACGTTCTGAAAAAACACAGCTTTTAGTATTTCTTGAAGGTCAAATCTACAATAAACGATACAAGATGGTCCCCAGAGTTATATACCATATTTTCTAGAAGTGATTCTACATATAAATATAAGATAAAATGAGATGAAAAGCATGAAAGAGGTGATGGATGAAATAAAGAAGAATATGATTAGAAGTAACTTAAGACAAGGAAGAAGGAGGACAGAGAGAAGAGCTGATAAAAGGTGGATGAATTATGGATAAGGAAGAAATAAAGGGGGATGAAGGGAAATATGAAAGAAGGTGAGAAAGGGTGAAGTAAAGTGTGATGAGTTTAGTAAAGCGAAAAATCAGTAGAAGATAGAGGAGGAGATAAGTAAAATGGAGAGAAAGAATTAAGAAGGAACGAACCTTGATTGGCATTTAAATAATTCTGATGCAATTCAATTAGTAATTATATTTCAAACAATAAAATATGAAATCCCCATCTCGTTTCTATTCCTCCCTTACATTTTCCTCTTTTTTTCCTTTAAAAGTTTTTCCATAATTATTTTACCTTCTGTATCCCCTCCTAAGCACAACCGTATATTTCCCGCCAAACCCCTTTCCCGCTCCATTCAATTCCATTGTACACTCATTCACCCAGTGCTCCTAATTTTCTTAACTCATACCACATATCCTACACATGATCTCCTCCTTTTGCACACAATCTATTTATCTTTACTCGCTGCCGAACCTAAATGTTTCGATGATTCTCTCTTCTTCCATTTTAATCTCTGCTTCCATTTAATCTCTGCTCTCTTCTTCCATGTAATCTGGTACACACTCCATATTCTTGGGGGGTTGGGAGGGGAGGGGGCAATGAGTTTTGTATGGTACGGGGCACTACGCCCATGGTAACACAGAAAGCGAAAGGTGTAATGGAAATAATGAGATCTACGTGGGAAATTTGGAGAATCGATAAGAATGAGGATGAATATTATGGATGCGAATGCTAGAAATGTAATAATGTATGGGGTTGTATGGTAATGTATGTAATCTATGGGGAAATGTAATAATGTATGGGGTTGTATGTGAACGAGGAGAAGTGGAAAGAGTGCAAATAGGATGTCTGAAGAGAATAATAGGAGTGGAGAGATCGACTCCTTATGAGACAGTTTTGCAGGAATGTGAGAAGTATCAATGCTCGATGGATGGATTAAAAAGAAATGGTGAAATTTGTGATAAATGTGATTATGGGTGCGTGTGACAGATTGGTGAAGTCTGTGTAACTGGCAGCTATGAATAGGGTAAAAAAGGGCAGATGTAGGATTGATTGGAGAATTGAGGATGAAAGAATAGGTGTTATATCTGAGAGAGGTATGCCGGAGTATTTAAGATGAAGATGTAGTCTAAAAGATAAGAAAATTATTGCGATATTCAGATGTAGAAGCGAAGAGAGAGGAAATAGATAGTGGATGGATGAGAGTTGGAAAATGTGTAGTGTTGTGATTCTGCTTCGGCGATATTAGCGGAGGACCAAACCACTGATACAACTCGTATTAGTCGAAAACTTGCCTTTGGCAGTTTTCTATTTTCGATTTTATTTATTTAAATTTTGTTTTCGTATGGGTTTGTTGAAATAAGGAAGTCCTCTTAATATGGAAAAATATGCCCTCTTTATATAAATTTGACTATATTTTTACTTCAAGAATAAAACAAAAGTTTTTGTATAATTGTAAGACTTGTAAATTATGGTTTGTCGCGGACAAAATTACAGATATCGGACAATCCCGTAATTTAATATCTATTGGTTGTACGAGGCTTCACGAAACCGTAGAGAAGGAGGCTTAAGCCTTCTCTACGGGTTACACCGAATCTCAGAACTTATACTAGCCTTCGCCAAGCTTCTTAGCCTTCTTCTTAATTCCTTATTCCTCTTCCACCTTACGGTGTTGACGTTTTCACAAAGGAACGCCATTGGGTCCTATCCTCTGACAACACCGTGGCTATCGTAGATTACTACCGCGAATTTTAATATCCTCCTCAATGTTGTCCCACCACTTGACACGGGACGTGCCTAGGAATCTCTTGCTGCTTACTCGCGCCTGTCACACCTGTCGTGGCATCCTTAAAGTGGCCAAACTATCGTAGTTACCCCTGTTCTAACCACTTGAGCAATCTAACCAAAATTTAAAGAAACGATAACAATTTATTTTCTTCTGTTGCGCTTTGCTCCCCATTAATTCACTAAGTGGTAGTCTGAATCGGAATGCACGTTTCTCGGTTCTCTAGGGTTCTCTAAAGGGAGAAGTATTGTTTGTGTTTTTAATTTGTTCTCTTGCTTATCCTTGTTTTTGTTTTTAGTTTGTACTGATTTTGTATTGCACTTACTTCGTTCTACTGAATATAGGTTTTGTTGTTCATTTGTATTTAATTGTATTTTATATAGCTTTGTATTTTGTCCCAATAAAGATTTGTTATTATTAGAATGGTAGGTCTTTAAAGGTAGAGTAAAATAAGGGAAGTATTCTGCAATTACCCATTGTACAGATTAATATATTCTGAGATCAGCATGAGTGCCTGGAGCATACTGGAGATAATACATCATTTCTACAAAATCAAATTCCTCCCAAATTTAATCATTCGTTTTTTTTTATTCTGCCTAGTATTTAACAAGGAACTTTCAATACATTTGTTTTAATACCTTGTGAAACGTTTTTTGAAAAAAAATGTAGGCCGCAAAGTTTGTATAAGGAATCTTAGCTACTTCTATTTGGAAACAATATTTTAAATAAAAACAGATAAATTCTTAAAACATTTCCAAGAATATATATATTTGAATATTCTATCTGCAACACTTTCTGAGATAACGCAAAAAAAGTGTTTAAGGTATAACATGGCAACCTTGCATTTTATTACAAATATTTTACTAATAATATTTGTGAACTACTTATCTTATCCTTTAAATTTTGATGAAATTTCCTCCAATTCGTATGCACAATACCCTGTTCTCTTCAACCGTTAGAAAAATTGTGATTTCAGATTTTTATCGCAAACAAATTATCTTTTTAATAATGACCTGAACCATCACGGCACGATGCCACAACGATGAAGAAGAGAGAAGAAGAAAAAAACTATATAAAGTTGATAATCATCCGAAGAGTGTAGGATTTCGTATATTTTTAATGCAGTCGATTGTTATTTGACAAATTACGTAATTTATGATCGGAACATATATAAATGGACTTAAGTCGGTTATAGTTGAAACGTATGGTTTTGTAATTCATTTGATAGTCAGTTATTTGAAAAATCATTCCAATAAAAGCCATAAGTAATAAGTACTTAATTTGGAAATAAGTCATAAATTTACTGGACGTTTTATTTGCTTATAAACTATTAGTAGTAAATTTCTTCATCATTATTTTTTTTGATTAATTTTATCGAACAGCTGTTGCTGTTCATTTCATTTTTTAGGTGTCAAATAATTATTTACGCATTAAGAATATTGATAATAAGTCTCTCTTGTATGTTAATAAATTTTATTGCAAATATAAAATTTTTTGAACAATATTAATAATTAAATAATTTTTTGGAATTTCCTTATTTTAATTTTAATTCTACGACAGGTTTCGTCTATATCGTTATAGACATCATCAGGTAATCTTTTTGTCAGATCGTGTAAGTGTATAACCTAATTTGACAAAAAATTTACCTGATAATGTCTATAATGATATAGACGAAACCGGTCGCAGAATTAAAATTAACATTACCTTTTTTATGGATCGAAAACGAATAATATTAATAACGGTGCAAATTTGCTGCGTACTTTGTTAATGCAATCGGACATTTTACTTTTTAGTAAAATAATTACTTTTTAGTAAGTAATTATTTTATTTACGTATTCCTTTTCATAACATTTGCTTAAATTAATAAAATAATTATTTAATTTTGCCACTGTGACATATGAAACAAACTAGTTTCAACTTTAGAATACTGAATGCACAAGAGAAACGATGAATGTAATGCGTTGTAAATTGGTAACGCCACCTTTAATACGATCGATAATTCTTCCATGTGTTGCGACAACTATTTCAGCTCCTTCCTTCAAAGCTTGATTTTGTTCCCATTTAGAGCCTCTACAATAAGCACATAGTACTCGCAGCTCGTTTTGCTTCATTATAAATATGAAGGGCAACTTCTCGTGTGGACGCTAAGATTAGGGCTACAAGTCCTTTGCCTTTTTTGCCCGTTCCTGCGATTCTACGTGATTGGCAATGAAAAAGCTGCTGTTTTACCGCTTTCAGTCTGCGCAGTGCCGATAATATCCCGACCAGACAATACACAAGGAACAATTGACCCTCTATTGGTGTTAGTGTTGTGTTTTGTTGCGTCAATGCAGTAATCTCTTCATGTTCTTCATAGAAATCTTTGCCGAATGGTTCAGAGTCAATGGCATCATGATCAATTGGAGACAAAGGGTCAATAATTTTTTTTTTCATCTGGCGCGATCGGATTTCACCGTACTCAACTTCAGGATATTCTTCGTCAACTCGTCAAGCCAGCGTTAAGATTATTCTCCATATAACGATAGTAGGGCTCATCGTTAACCCCTTTCTCAAGATCTTAGTGCGAACGAATTTCTTGTTTTCCTTCCTATTTTTCCTTTCGTCGGAAGTATCATTAGATACTGTGCAAGCAAGAAGTTCACTTATTTAGTTGCAATAGCAGATCAAGGCCAAGGGGTAAGTGCTAGATTAATACAGTCCATAAATTATTGTAGAATTATTTACTAAGAGAGCCCACTTCTTGTTCAATACCAGCCATAACAGCGTACAATGGATAATTATCATCCTCATCATCATCATTTGCCTCTTGCTCCGGTTATATTGCATTTGGACTACCAAGTGTTGTTATATACACTAAAGCGGAACTAGAATCCTTATCCTCTTAATCTTCTGTAACTGCTCGTTTTCGACTTCCAGTCCAAACTTCATAGAGTGCATTTTGACTTATTGAAATCATTTGACTTATTGAGTTGCCTGGTCTATTAACAGAACCACTGCTGACTTTTGTGGAACTTGGAGAAGGCACCGAATTGTGATTTACTGCTTCAGGTTTGTTAAAAGAAAACGCTGAATAACTATAGCCACTCATCTTGAAATTAATTTATGCAGAGTAGACAAAACGTACTCCTATCGTCCAACCATATTATATCTACATCCGTTTATGTCCGCATATTTACATCAGCGGCTCGGCTCGACTACTTCTTTAAAAATTTTTAATTTATTATTCTCTGCTTTTTGATGCTGCTAATTTACATATATTATCAGTCTATGAATTTAATTGAATTTTTAAATAATTTTTTGTCTTGTTTTTCCATATTTGATATTCCTATGTTGATGAATTTGATTGATTGAATGGCAGCGTTGTATCGCTTTTTTAATAAAATTTCTAAGTTGTACACGGGAATTAATCGAGTAAAGGAAAACTACCGATTCACCGACATTTTGCTCAGACTAACATTCTAGGCTTAATCCATCTCCGCATGCGTAGCTTATGATGGCTCCACGTCATCAATATTCTTCTGTGATTGGTTGTTTAGATCAATCAATGGAAGAGCTTGCTCCCCGAACCATCTTAGGAAGTTTAGACCTACAACCAATGGGAAAACATCTGATCGATTGGAAATGTTAGGGATCAATATTGTGTTGCTTTGCTGACGGAAATCTACGAAAGCATAAGTCTCTCTTCCCATCAGAGTAAAGTGAATGACAAAACAACTAAAGATATATCTGTGTATGGTGTTAGAGATTTTTCGTGCTAGGGTATACCAGCCTAACGAAATAATGGTTTTTAGCATGTGTGTATGCTTCGTGAATCTTCTCGTTCCCGTACTAAGTTGCGATCTCTCGGTTCTTCTCGCGAGTATAAAATTTGCACTTGCGTCCTAGCCTTTTCCACTTCATTGGTGTTAATCATCTGCATTTTTCTTTAATCATTAAATTTATCTATTATAGCCGAATTGAATTACAGTTAATTAATCAATTTATATTTTATTAGATTACTTCATTAATTGGATTAAATTACATAGGATATGTTATTTGATTACAAATTTGTAACAACAAAGCTCTAGAAATGTCTATTTCTCAAACATACTTTACTTAGCGTCGCCAACATAGTCACTTTTTTTATATATAATTCCTCTTTCATAGGCGTATCGAGTTAATTCTTACATATCTGTATCCTATTATCTTATCGTTATTATAATATGACGCGACGACCATGGATGCATAACGCACAACACATTTTACATGTGGTTTGGTGTTATTATGTACGCCGTTTAAATACACAACGGCGTAATTAGTTTTATGTTTATAGATTCGAGTTAAGTTCATGTTTACAAATGTAACTTGCTTTTATTTAATTACCATAATTACGAAGAAAGGGTCGTAAATAATATATCCGACCAATCGCATTTTGCGGCGTTTGTTTTGTAATATTAGCTTGATTTATGACATTTTATTGGAGTATTAAATTTTATTATTTATAATTCTTATTAAAAGTTGGTTTTTCGTTTTTAATTTCAACGATTGGAATTTATAATAATAAAAGCTTATTACTTTAATTTTTTTATGATATATTTAATTAATGAGGCTAATAAATTATTAGGAATTGGTTAATCATAATTTTTGTTTGAAGTGATTCACGGCATAATGCTTTAATATTGATCATTCATGAATGATGATGTTGAAGCTCCGGGAATTTTAGCAAGTAATTAGAAAGGCTGATTTAAACAATGAACAACATTATCATTGTAGTTGGGTGTGATATAACTGATGAAAGAAACTACGTTTGTCTTATATTGTAGCGTCGGGAATTGTCCACGTTCCTGTTTAGGTTGAGGTCGAAGAGATTGAGCATTATATTTTTAATATTTAGCATCGCAAATAGGGGGGGGGGGGGGGAATAATAGGTATACGGATAATGGAAAGAATTATTGAGGGGAGAGGCAAGAGGGAAGAACATTAAGGAGATGAAATCATTTACTTACGTATGAATTTTATTTGATTGATTAATTAATTTATTGATCGATTTAATGATTGCTTAATTGATTAATTGATTAATTGATTAATTGATTAATTGATTAATTGATTAATTGATTAATTGATTAATTGATTAAT
>WYDF02079756.1:0-11184 GCA_009867245.2 Adranes taylori | reverse complement strand
GGGCTCGAAACGTTTGCTGATTTGTTGTTTTTTCAATAAAACCTGATGTCCAATTACCGATGATTTTCATTTGATATGCAATTCATAATGTTTAAACAAATTACTCACGTTTTACCTAATATTGACTATTTAAGAAAGTACCATTATTATTTAAAAGCTTTAAAAGTTATGTACAAATAAAACAAGTATTGATTTGTTTTGGTTTTTTTTATTTAAATATAAGAAATAGAATAAGTATGAATTGAATGTTGAAGCCATTGAATGCACCACGCCAAAAATGGTGAAGAAAATCCAAGAAAATGGTTTTGGGTGACCGTCAACCGAAACTAGGTGACATGGTAGACATTTCAAAAAGTGCTGTAAATCGTATATTGACTGAAAACCTACTGACATAATTTGAGCGAAAATTGGGTTTGTATAACTGGTATCTGGTTGAGAATTGATTTACAAAATCTAAAACACGGATGTGAAACAAGGAAAACTCTTTTTCGGTATCCATCTCTAGTGAAAGTTACCCTGGCCCGGATGCCTGGTTTCTTTTTATCTCCGAGATATAAAAACTTTCAAGAGAAAGAATAGCATTAACCCAGATATGCCCACCATACTAGATGTAGTACATCTGAAACAAGTTCATTCCTGTTCATGTGTGCATGTGTGACATGTGTGAGTTAATTTGACCGCACGATTCAATAACTAATGGAGTCGTTATCGCGCCTGGATGTATAAACGTCACGTAGTTTTGTGTAGTGACTAGCAATAATAAACGTTGAAAACTGCAAATTTTGAAAAATGATTTAAAGTGGTGTGCAGTTCCAAATGTGAACCAATTACTTAATAACATATTGTTTTAACTTTTCTTTATGATGTAAAACTAAGTACTAGAGAGTTTTATATGAAATTATAAACATTTTTCATAATTTCACAAGTTATTTTTATTGTTAATATCTAATTTTTTTTATATAAAAATTGCCGTCCTCTTCGTAGTACGTTGGGCACATAAAGTCTATATCGAATTTTAACATTTCAGTTGCTTGACTCTAACTGAAGCAGATGCGCTTATCGAGGTTGCAGAATTTCAACGGGAAAGTAATTCTCTAACAATGTTTCCTCCAAACAACAGTTGAGGGAGCATAACAGATGAAGACTCTGGTGATGAGGTTGTCTTTAATATCAATAATCTACCTGCGAGTCAATTACAAGCGCCCATAGAGATAAATGTTGACCACTCTTCTGATGATATTATTCTGACGACAAATTGCCGCTGTCCAACATCAAGGAGAAATCTAGACCATTGATTAACATTACTGAAGGAAAACGGTCCCAGTCAAAGAATCGTATGTTGTACCAGTGGACGAAAACAGATTTGGCCCTTTGTTTCTCCGAAGCGGAAGTCAACAGTGATATGCGAGATGACATTCTTTAAAATCCTGTCACCCTGTTTTCTAATTTTCTGATGATAATTTGATTCAGCTAATCAAAACGGAAACCAATCTTTACATAAATCAAAAAAATTGTGGGATACTGGTTGAGCACTCACAAATGAAATGTTTTATTGGAATATTGATATTGAGCGGATATGTAGAGATTTCTAAGAGGAGAATGTATTCGGAGTACGAACAGGACACGCATAATGTATTAGTGGCAGAAGAAATGCCAAGAAACAAGTTTGTGTTTATTCTAAGCCACATCCATTTTGCTGATAATACGAAATTAGACAAAGACAACAAATGTGCAAAATTGCGTCCTCTATTTGACTTTCTGAATAAGAAATTCCTCGAACATGCTTTATACGAAGAAAACCATTCATTCGATGAATGTATGGTACAATAGTTTGGGCGTCACGGCTGGAAGCAGTACATCTATGGCAAGCCAATACGTTATGGGTACAAGCTGTGGGTTGATGCGCCAAAGAATGGTTATATAAGTTGAATTTAACCTTATCAAGGCGCAGCTTCCAAGGTTAATCCTCTTTATGTAGAATATGGTGTTGCAGGGAGATTTCTTCTTCAATATGCTGATATCATACGGCCAAACGGCTAGATAGGATTCTACATATATTCTTCGACAATTTTTTCTCTAATCTTCCGCTTCTTGCAATGCTGTTCCAGAAGAGAATTTACGGTACAGGAATATTGAGAGAAAACAGAATTCTAGAAAGTCTCCTGGTAAATTCCACTGTGCTCAAAAAAGAAGTTGGAGGATCATATGATTTTCGAAAGCGTCTAATCAAGATATTATTATTATCAAATGACACGACAACAGCATTGTTACTCTCTGTTCGAATACTGTATGAGTAAATCCTGTTCATTCCGTCAAGCGTTATTCCCGCAAGGACAAAAAGAATATTCAGATAATTTTGTGAAATACCTAAATAAACTATTATCATAACTAAAATTCACATATTCAATAGGTACAGCAGCCCAATATTGTCAAGTTGTATAATGTTAACGTAGGTGGTGTTGACAGGAGTGATCAGAATATTTCGTTGCGGCGGCAATACACATTGCGGCGATATGGCTGTCAATAATGCATAGCAGTTACATAAGAAGAAAGGAGACATTCTGGACTAATTGAAATTCAAAGGATCAATTGCGGTAGCATTGCTCATTCATTCGAATTGCTCATTCGAAATAAGAAGGAAACATATAGTTCCGGGCGCAAGTCAACGAATGTGGGGTTGGAAATTCGATTTGACAAACTTGACCATTTGGTCATTCCTTAGGGTAAACAAACGCGTAGTGCTAATTGTCATGATAGAACAACAACGCGAATCAGAAAGTGCGACAAAGGTGACAAGGTGTTCACAAGTGTTTTGAGCAATACGCAGTGATAATTATAATATTATAATAGTATACCCATATATGCCCACCGTACTACATATAGTACGGCTCAAATTATATATTTTTACACATACGTAACATATTCTGAAACAATCAGCTCTGTATTTATGGTATATCTGGGTTAATATTTTTCATAATATTTAAATGATCTGAACCTACTTTGAAAACAACATTTTCCAAAGATTAAATTCCTAGTTTTAGTTTCTAGACATATATCGCTATTTGCGTTAAAATTGAAATGAATAGGTCTGTTGCACTTGATAATCCGTAGAATGTCATTCGTATTTTTATTATTGTCAAAATCGGAAAATAAATAGTCGTCGTGTTGAGATGCAAATTGTGCGGAGTCAAAACATGATGATGAAATTTACGGTTATCATGAAATTAATGATATTTAATTTGGACGAATTCTAACCGATGAATTTAAAATTAAATTTTTATTTTCATTTTACTTTTGTTATTCTAGCAGACGATATATGCCAAATTATGCATTCATCTGCGCATTTACTTATTCTATAATAATTTTTTAAATGTTTTATGTGGAATGTGAGAAATATTTTTGATATAATGATTTTAACAGAATGTTTTATATATTTCTAAAATTTACAGTCAGTTAAATGTTTTTGTATAGCGATCATAGTCTTGGATGAAATTTTGTCAGAAATATTGTGAATTATTGCAGTTTAAATTAAGTCTATTTATTTTTGGAAATCTTCAAGAATTTTTTTCTCTCTCTATCTATTTAACGGGCAGGATTATGTTACAACAGTCTAAAAATTTTACCAAAGATTGAATGTTCTTTCTGTTTTATTTTTCACAAGGATACCGCACCCGGTGCCGGAACACAGTAAGTGCCCTAAGCTAGACGCAGTAATTTTGGGCCGCCCCTTCATTAAAGAAATGATAAACAAAATTAAAAAAAATATTAGAAACAAAAGCTTCTAAATTCAAAAGCTTCAAAAGCATCTTCCTTGTTGCAAAATCTTCTACTAATTCTCTCAAATGTAGTTTTGAAGCTTCCCACCGGTACAGGAAGCTGCTAATAATATTCCTAAATTTAATTACAGAGATCACTGGCATCAATATCTTTATTGGTATTGTACGTCATGACCTCTTAAAATTTTTTGGCTTTCTTTTATTCATTTTAAAGCCATGTCCAACACAGGATTTTTGAAACCTACTTTCAATTTCTGTTTATGATCTTGAGATGATTCTTCTACAGCTTCATATTGAAACTGTCATTCTGTCCGCTCCAACAAACTTCTGTGTCAATTTTTGGCTCCGCTTCTAGTTCTTCTGATCTCTCAACAGCATCAACTAAAATCTACTCAAATCCGTCTGCATTGTATAAGATACTTTTTAGTTATTTCCAGTTGTTTTGTTGCTGAATTTATATCAGCATTCTTTTCTTGAAGTACATTACTTGCAATTTTTACTTCAGACAGGATATTATACCATGTAACCAGAGATACCACAAATGTGTATTTCCTGATGCAACAGTAAATGCCTCTGCTTCAATTCTGACGGTATTTCCTGATCAAATATTTTATGTTGGATCATCAAACATCTCCAATAAAGCTATTGAGCAATTTTTAACAATTCCTGTTGAGTTCGATTTTTGATCTGTTTGAGAGTTAAGTAAACATGCTAATTTCAAAACTATTTAGTTTTCTACTATCACGTCAAGTTTTTTATCTACACCTTATGTGAATGCGACCATTCTCCGCTAGATCGAGCGTGTATCATATTACTTTTTTTTGTTTTGCATTGGAAGTGGAGAAACCTTCAAAAGGCGAAGGATGCCCGCTGCATCCAACAGTGTGGGATTTTCACCCACTAAAACTCCACTCCCTATTGGGATTATGTATAGTCTATGGAGATTGGAGAGTTTGTTTGAAGGAAGCTTTAGGATTTATCATCCTCTTCAGCCTAGAAATGGTAATTAATGGAACGCTTTTAGAATTATGGTAAGTGATAGCTTGCAGGTAAGATATACGCTATAGCATTCGATTTACAGCCAAGGGAACAAGCAATACCTTCGCCATAGCATGGTCAACTGATGAGGAAGTTTGGTTTAGTGGGGTGAGCTGATTTGCTGGTGGTCTTGTATATTTATGTCCTTGCTTGGCTGCGCAAGTCGGTGTTAGTTGACCTGAAATAGAAATTAAGGTTACTGTGGAAAAGTGATTGTTTTTGTCTTTTTTTTCGTTTATTCTTTGTTTTTTTTATATTTTGTTTTTATTCTTTTTTAATTTTTTTTGTCTTTGTTATTTTATAATATAGGCGTAGGGATCATCTTAGGGACAGTGGGATTAATTCAAGGATATCTTGGAGATCCTGAGGAGGTTCCTGCATGATTTGGATTATTCGAGCTGGCAGATGTGGGAAGGGACTGCGAGGCAGGTATCATATTACTCTCCTATTGGCTGAAATAAAGCGTTTCAAACTGGGGTGGCGTAAATAATGCGTAGGGGACCAGCTACAGGTTCAAAGTTCAAGATCAAGACTGCACGAGAAAAACTTGCTTCAAAAAGGTGCCAAGGTACCCTACTTTCGATTAAGAGAAAGTGCGTTTCTGCAATACTTTCGAAGTGATGATGGATTTGTTTATTGTCATAACGTACTTCGTTTAATTGAGGAGTTAGAAATGCCAGTCTATAATGCAACTGAATTGCGACTTTATTGATAGCTCAAAGTGGAAATTTAGTGGGTGCAGTCCCAATAGGCCACTCAGTTACTTTGTGTGAAGAATATGAAGACATCAAGAGAGTCATTGATATGTTGCAATATCACACACATACACACACATGGATTATCTGTGTTGACCTTAAAATGATCTGCTTTATCCTTGGCCAGCAACGCGTATATAGCAAGTATCCCCGTTTTTTGTGTATGTGGGACAACAGCAGAGAACATTATATTTCCACATCTGCATATAAAGCTGGGTCTAGTAAAGCAATTTGTTAAAGCTTTGTCTATCGTTTGAAGAGATAAAGGCCGGTGTGTTTGACGGTCCACAGATTAGGCAGCTCGTTAAAGATGAACATTTCATCGGAGCAATGACAGAACTTGAAAAGAATGCTTGGTTGGCAATGAAAAACATTGTCACAGACTTTCTTATAATAAGCGAGCACAGAATTACACCGAAATTGTCCACCAACTCTTGGAGAGTTTCAAAATGCTTGGTTGCAAGATGAGCATCAAATTTCATTTTCTACATAGCCATCTTTCTGACTTCCCGGAAAATCTTGGTGCAATCAGTGATGAGCAGGGTGAGCGATTCTACCAAGGTTTGAAGGTCAGGGAGGTCACGGTATCAAGGTGGATGAGATGTACATATGATGGCTGACTATTTTTGGATTATCAAGCGAGAATGTCCAGAGGTTAAACACTCCAGAAAAAGCTATAAGCGGAAATTTGTGCCTTAATGTAAATGTTTCTCTTTATGGTAACTTTCCTCTTTATTTTCATTTGTATCCTTAATACATCTCCTTAATATATCTCTCGTATTTACATTTGTATGTGCATGTTTTATGACTTTTGGTACAAAGAGGGGGTATCCTGTAGCTTAAAAAGTTGACGTGATAGACAAAAACTGCAGTTATTTTTGGATTCAGATGCCAAAAGATAGTTAAAAATAAGTGACAGATCTAAGTCAACAAAATCTCTGTTTCCCAATATTGTACATAAGAGGTTTCAGTGCATTAATCCTGCTCTCCCAGATTATTTTGCTGAACAGTTTAAGCGTGAAATTTGAAATTAAGTTGGAAAAAATTTGCCAGCGGTGGATATATGCAGCGAAAAGATTGTACATTTATTGATCTAATCTAAAGAAATTAGTTGCATGAAGGTAACACTTACAAGATTCATTAAATACCAAATTCAAAGAATGTGCACTGCAAGGAAGAAAGAAGACTCGTGGGTTTATGTTTAGTATTCTCTTTTGAACACCGTTCCCTTTCATATTATTTTCATTATCATATCCCTGGCCACGCCAGTTTTCAATTGGTAATTCCATTTTTGTAAGTTGATCAATTAAAGTTTCAGTCATAAACGCACCTGTGGTTTTTCCAGTAGAACAAATCTTAAGAAATGTTCTTTTATTATTACCTCTTCTGTGGATAAACCGACAAATCGTATAATCATTGTCATCTGTCCAACATAGCTAACGTTTGGCGTGCAATCCAAGATAATTGAGTTGTACTTAGCCAATTTAATAGACGACAAACCAAAATATTTATAGCTTCCGCGAGGATTTGCATGAGCTCGTTTTGGATTTCTTTTCCAAAGTAAGGAACCAGTCTTTCTTGCTCGACGCAAATTTTCATTCATTACTGGGTCGGACTTAGCAAAATATTCAATACTCTTTAGGAAGATTCCATTACTGCTACTATACAATCTCTCATTCGCGTTCAACGAAATGCCAGATTACTATAAATACCAGATAATAATTTTGTGCGCCAAGTACTCTGATTAAAGCCATTAAACGTTCCATTATTATTCCAATATTGTTGTTCCTCTTACCAATGTTGTTCTTCTTGTCTGATATTTTGATGGTTAATATTATCAATGGTTGAGTCCTTAGATAAATGCAAATTCAATCCTCTCTAGGAATAATAACACTCCAAATGGTGGCTATTTCATGTGAAGGCGGAACTGATCCAATGTTCTTCCAGTCTCTAGATCCGAAACTTTGCGGAACTGAGATTTTTTTTATGGAATAATTTACAGCATAAACAAAATAGCGCGCCTTTTTAAATTGAATATATTAAGCATGAACGACATACTTTTTCACCATTAGGCAGTATTCATTGGTAATAATTTGAAGAAAATCTTCTTTTATGTTCATCTTTTGGAAAATCATACGTGCTAATTTGATAGTCATTTTTTTACATTAACGATTTGCAAGTTATTATCGCAATTGGCAGGGTCATTATAATCGAGATCAAGAACCATGGGATACTCTCTTTTGCTGGAATGAGATGGGTCATTGCCCATATTATCTTAGTCATATACAGTAAATGCGTTATGAATTTACTGCAGCATTTTTGCTTCACCATTTTGAACACATTATTTTTCATTTTTGTTTGTATGTTCCGGGAACAGAAATATTTTAAAAAGGAACCGGTTTGTTCTGCTATCAATTTGGCTTTTTCAACATTTCTTTTTCGAAACGAGCTTTTTATCAGCCATAATTAACTTTAATTAACAATACAACTTTAATTGAACTATAATGAATACAGTTAGTCATAACACATCATTACAAACATGTTTCTGTCAAATTTGGATATTTGCAAGTCCTCAACGCAGTCGACACAGTACTTTCCGCGATGCTCAGCGCAGATTGGTTTGTTGCAGCGCCAGCCGTAAACCGTTGTCATCCTTCTCTTGACGGACGGGCATTTCCCACAAATTGTTCGTGGTAGGTTTTGAGGGAGGGCGTGGGCCCTGCCTGGCTCCGAAACTTTTAATATATCGTGAATAGATTGCCGGAGTTTGCGTGTCAAAGTTGGGGACTGGAATCGCTATTGAACCCATTGCTCGATAAGGCTGTGGTGTATTTCTATAGCAAATTTCCTCCTTGAAATCGGTTTCTCGCCCCTTTTTACAAGATTAGTAACGTAAATGACGTATGCATTCACAAGTATTTTGTTCAACGTACCATAAAATATGCACAAAGGCCACCATCTAGTCTTACGGCTACATGACATTTGATGACACATTTGGTCCAAAGTGTCAACTGCCCCTTTTGTGGCATTGTAGGTCTCGATTATTTGAGGTTTATTGGAGACTTGATCGATGACAGGCTTTTCGTGTCAAGTGGATAGTATCAAAACCACTTTTGAATTTTTCACCTTATATGAAACCATAGTTCTTGGCCCATCGAAACAAAACATGCTTGCCCCTATGGCTCTGCCCATAGAATTTTTCATTTAGGGTGGGATTTCTCGCTTGGGTTTTCTTAATCTACCTATAATTTATAAAACAATGAAGAAAGTCATTCTGCGGGCTCATAGTCTACACTTGTCTACCAAATTTCATCCAGATTGGTCTCATAGGAAAGGAGAAATTCTTGAACATACATACGTACGTCCACACATACGAACACCGAAAATCGAGCCTCTTTTATATTTTTTTTGAGCAAGAAAAATTTTTTTTAGAAAAAACTTATATGAATATTGTTCCTTATGTATCTCGCCTTTCAAATGCGTCTTAACGGATTGCAGTAATTTCAATACAAGAGACGAACTAAGGTTAAATAGAAAAAATTCTCTAAGCATGAATCTTATATCTTTCATATTCCTATACGTATTACATACGTATATGGTATATGAAAGATAAAAAGGGTTAAGACCAAATTTAGAAAATTGGTTGATCTGAATATAATCGACCTCCATTTTATTCTCTTGATTTGGATAAAGATGGATTCCTCTCTCGTTTGGTTACCGATCTTCGTTAGATATCACATTTGGCCACAAGATTCTAGGATTTTCTTTCCGAGGCATCTGTCCAGGAAGACCTACAAGCTACTGTTAATTTTGGAGGTTACCTTCCAAATCTCACAACCATATAATAGCACTGCTTTCTGCTTTCACATGGGTTCTGAATATTCGGAATTTGGTCGTTGTGAAAATCTATGTTGTCCTCCAGAGTGGATACAGCTGAATGAAGCCCCAATTTGTCTTTCGGATTCTTGCTCTGACATCTGCAGCTGCATCAACATTATGGGTAACTATGCTCCCACGTGAACTCTTCTACATTTTCGATATCCTCATTCCTACAACTCTTCTGTTGTAGGATCTTCATAAACTTTGGTTTGGAGGAGTTTACTTTCAGACCCACCATCTTGGCATCGCAATCGAGGTCTAGGAGTTTCTTTTCCATATTAAGATGGTTGTGAAAAAGAAGGCAGATATCATTTGCAAAATCTGGATCCTCCAATCGTTCAGGCGGCGTTCATTGTATGCCCCTCTTTTTTCCATCCGTGACATTCCTCATCACCTCATCCAGAACCAATTGAAAGATTGTTGGGGATAGAATGCATCCCTGGCGTACTCCTGACTTGACTGCGAATGTCTCCGTGATTTCCCCCTCATAGATGACATGGCATGTGTAGTTGTTGTATGTTTCTTTAATTACTTTTGTTATCTTCTCCAGTATCCCGTATTTCTGCAAGATTTACCACATACAGTTCCTTTTGAGGGAATCAAAGGTCATTTCAAAATCTACGAACAGAAAATGAAGGCTAGTAATATATTCATTTGTCTATTCGATAATAATACGAAGCGTGTTAATTTGGTCGGTACAAGAACGATGGCTTCTAAACCCTGCTTGCTCTTGCCTTATTTGTGATTCCACTTGTGTTCTCTCTCTTTGGTAATTTAATAGGGAGTCCCTCTCTCCATTCTGGTGGCAAGTTTTCTTTGTTCCAAGTCTTCTGAAGAGAGGGTACAGAAGATCAGTGGCGGTGTATGGGTCTGTTTACAGGAACTCTGCTGAAATATTGCTTGCTCCAAGAACCGTTCCATTTTTCAGCTTCTTGTTCGCTGCCTCGATCTTTTTCTTGGACGGTGGGTCTGAGTTAGTTCCATTTCTACTCCTTCACTATTTTGTACAATTTCTTCCTCTTCTGTATAGAGGCTTGCAATTAATTGTTAATTTTGAAGATATTTTCATCTCATATATTTTTCTGAATCTGCTAAAGGTTTAAAATACGTTTATTATTATAATATTTGTAATATTTTCATAATCCAATTTTATTTACGCAGTAGATATGCAGATGAGTATTATCATTTCACTAATATTTTACTGCAACAATGTTGATTATATGAAAACGAATTTTATTTTCTGTTCTAGGAAACTTAAAATACAAAGTTTCATAAAATTACATACAGATACTCATTGCAGATCTCCAAGCACACAAAGATCGAATATTTAGGCTATATAAAACCACGCTATTTACAAAAAAGAGACATAACGTTTATACTAAAATCCGATTGATTTGTTTGGATTAAAATTATTTCAAGAACTTCTCATTTGAACTCGTTCATTAATTGTATATTGAACATTTTAAGGAAGTTAATCATGTACATACATCCATCTAATACATTGTAATCAAATAATAATAGTCGACGTAAATAACATGTAGATATATTACGCACGGATTTCAGTTCTTTGACCAAAGTATTTTTTTAACGACTTATAGTTACAACCGGCATAATGTGGGCGGGCCAGGGTGGCCTCTGCCCACGTCACAAATGCCATTCCATACCCCCCCCCCCCGCCTCCTGGACCACCCCACACTCGTGCCACTACTTCCTCCAGTTCTCTCATACTGTCTCTC